>JAPXFQ010002701.1:1450000-1630000 GCA_028564705.1 Apricaphanius iberus
ACTTCTGTACATACTCACTGTAAAATAACCCCGGCTTGGTGTATATATTATCCTTTATTATTTACGATCTGATATTTATTTGTATTTTTACTTATTTTTGTTCTTATTTTTCTTTTTTTCTTTTTTTTTTTCACTTATTCGAGTTCTGTACTGGAGGAAAAAGTTTGCCGGAGTCAAATTCCTTGTATGTGACATACTTGGCCAATAAACTGATTCTGATTCTGATTCTGATGATGTGCAAGTGCACAGACATTTTCAACTCTATGCATGGAATACAAACATTTATGAAACAGGGATAAAAAAATAATGAAAAAAAAAAGATTCCCATGAGAGCATCTGAGCATCGTCTCAGCTTTAGAGCACATCGCTCTCGAGTTGAGCGTTGGGCCAACCACCAGTGAATGCTGCGTGATTTCCTCCCACTTAAGTGATAGATTGCAGTTCTGAGAGATGTTCTGTAAATTTAAAACTGTGGCTGAAGTTGCACCTACTGTAATTACAGTCTCCAGTGTGGCAGAAGAGTGTGGATTTGGCCTCCAGAACAACATCTAAACCCCATGAAAAGTCATCTGTCCAACGCAAAAATCCAAAATCTCATGACGAAAACTTCTGCAGCAGTTTTACTATTTGATCACAGACTAATGGGTGTGCATTTCAGCTCCATGTGTAACAGTAGGAACTTGTGAAACTGTGGGTTCAGGACACAGCAGAATATTTTGTTTTTTAAGGTGACGTTGAGTAGTTTTTACCATTACTCTCTGGAAATATCCATCAAAATATTGTTGAAAATGAGTAAAATGATGCCCAATCATTGAAAAGTAGTGGCGGCTTCAGAACATATAACCATAAAAAGTCGGTCTAAAATACATGGGCTCAAGTCCTAGTATTTGGGGACAGATATATTGGACAAATTGGTAACCATGTTTCCAGCTACGTGAGGCTATGTGGACGAAATGCATTTAGTGATTTTTGAACACGCAGTTATATCACTATCCCCTCACCCTCTACAAAAAAAATTAAATGAGCTCTATGAACACACTGAACAAACCCCTTTCTCCAAGCACGACTGACCAACCGGATCAGAGACCCACATAATCCTTGTGGGCAGGGCGGCCTCGGAGATGCCGACGCGACTCGAGTTGTGTCCGAGCCTTTGTTCGACACAGACCTGGCTGCGGCAGTGTGTCAGAAGCAGAAGCCCACAGAGACTATCAACGCCGCCAAAAAACTAGAGTATACATCGGCATCGCGTTTTCTTGATGGAAATAACTGAAGGACCAGCAAAGTCTCTTGCGGACGTCACATGCTATCTGTTGGACAGGTAACAACATTCCCCGTATGTTCTTTCAAACTAGCACCAGTCACGTGATATGATGTAAAACTACCCTGAAATTTGTCATTTTTTCATTGATGTCATTCCGTTTAACAATACAATTTTTTCATTTAAAAAAACATCTGAATAATATCATTAACCTACAAAATGCTGTAAACTTTCGCAATTCATAATTGTTTTACACGTTTACCTCTTTGCTTGCTTCCAGTGATGAAAGACTTTATCAATTAGCTTGTCAATTAGCTAAATATATAATTTTACGTAAGGTTGAAAAATCTGGCGTAGTCGAAAATTTAGATTTTTGGCCTTTATAGCCATTTGTTCTTAGGGTTGTCACTCGAATACAGATGTACCGTTTGATTGCAGTAGTTTAGGTATGTACTGCCCCCTATCCCCGGGGAAACTACGCACAATTTAGGTGCAATTGTTCAATTTAATTTTTTACATGTAGTTCTGTTTTCAGCTTGTTCAGATTGCATATTATTTAAAATTAATTTAAAAAGTAAATACTATTGAATATGTTTATAATTTTTAAAACTGAAAAGGCAAAAAGATTATGGCTGTATTTTATTTTACCCTGTCTTTCAGACAACAAAAACATATATCACATCCTCTGTGTATAACATAAAAATCAAATACAATACATGGAAGGTTTGGGTTCCAATGAGACAAAAATGGAAAGGCTCAGGTAGTATCAATGCAACTTCAAATATTGATGTGATTTTTTTCTAGTAAATTGTCTTATTTTGTTAGAAATCTGTGAAAAAGTCTTGCCGTATACATGTGCCATATTTGAGCAAAGGCAGCTATATAGAGGGTGTGGGTCCCGTTTTCCCTTTCTTGTAAATTGCAAGGTAAACCTTTGAGCATGACAGATGGAGGTAGATTTATTTTAATCATTTAAAAACCAAGACCAAATCATTTGCAATGTTCAGGCTTCAGTGGTTTCTCATCATGTCAGCTTCAGTAACATGAAATGACCTGTACTGTCAATTCTTGGAAAAAAGAACGGTGATAGAAAAAAATAAAAAAATTCTTCAAGTATGTTTGATATTATCTTGTTTTAAATTGTAGTGAGGCTAGTTCAGCAAGTTTGATATATTAAAAAGACTTAGTTGGAGGTGGACTCAGAGTGCTATTTAGGCCCAATTTATAGTCTGATGCTTCAGATGTGTTCTTGTAAATACTGCTCTGAACAGAACAGAACAGTCAACACCACTTCCTCTTCTTAATATAGTCCAAAGAGGAAGAGCAGAAATCGAGACAGCAAGTTGAGCATGCACTTGATTTGGACTGATTCCTTTTCGTCTCAGTTCCTCTTAAACACTGGACCTTACTCATCAGTTGCTCTTATTTGTCCGTCCATCCACACAAACTCCTGGTCTTCTTGGCAAAACCAACCATGTAAGTCTATCTTTTTCATGAGCTGATTTTTCAAATGAAAATATTTTTTTCAAAAAATGACCTTACTGCTTTAAAGATAACTCGAGCATCCTTGGATTTGTGCTTAAGAACATTTACATGATTTAAAAAATCTGATATAAATAAATGGCTCAACAATTCTACATCATATCTTTGGTTAAAGTAAATTTACAAATATGATAAAAAAATTAACCTGATATGTTTTTCATAAATTTCATAGTTTTCAATGAGCCAAAAACTGAGATCAGATGTTGCTTTCAGGGGAACAAAAATTGTATATTGTTATGTGCATTATGGCTGACCATTTTGTAAGCCAAGTAGTAGGTATGTTCAATTAGTTTTATTGAAATGTAGGTTTTTGGTTTCTTCAGATGTAGAGAAATGAACCTGCCTTAAAGTCAGCTCAGTTTATGGACAACATATTTAATGCCTTTAATTTACTTAATTTGATAAATTAAAGCCATTGAAATTACATCATACTTACATCCTGCTTCTTTTTGCTGTAGTTTTTCCTCTTTGTAGTCTTTCCTACCTATATAATCTGCCAGGTCAATTGACTCTCACTTGTCTTCTCATGGCAGAATAGCTAATCATTCTAAGAAGCTTTTCCTTGTTTGTCTTTAAAAACTGGAGGAACCAAGGCCTTCCATTTTTGTGTGAAAAAAAGTACCTAGTGGGTAGCACAGGTGCACTATTTAACCAACTCAGGTTCACAACTCGGTTCCTAAATTGGTAATAAGTAAATGATCCATCCTCGTATTTGCTACACCAACTTTCTTCATGCTTGCTAACAGAGGGGTAATTCCAATCTCTACTAGTCAATGTGGAAAATTGATCCTGAAAAAATTCAGTCCACTAGTGACACACAATCATGCCAATGCTTAACTAAGGACATTTTAGAAATGCACCCGAAAACCAAAGCATGCAGAGTGAAGATGAGCAAACTCTATGTAAAAAAAGGCCCTAACTTGGATTTGAACCCTGTGCTTTCTTGCTGCAATGCAAAGCTGCTAACAACCACACTACCCCAAAAATTTAAAACATTTTATTGGTAGTGTTTTCTTTAAACCCAACACGGAAATAACCAATGTACAAGACATCATGCTTAATATAAAACTATTGGTTTCCTGTTCCCTGACTATATTGACGTCATGACCAAATCTCTGGTCAGCATACTGAACATATTTAAAAATAGCTTATCTTAGGTTTTCAAGAATAAACTGATGTAAATTGCGTGACTGCTGACACTAATCCATCCTGTGGAGAAAATGTAATGAAGTCAGATCAGGGGGCTGTGAATTTAAAAATGGCCGCCTTTTAAGAACGACGAGGCTGCATCAAGTCTGATCTTTAATCCAATTTACTGAGTCAGAATTGAGTCCTGAATCACTGACTCCTTAGAAAGAAGTAACACATTCTTTCAAAGGAAAATTGCAAATGTTAACATTAGCCATATTGCTTCAAAAATACACGCAATAACTATATTTTTTTAAATACTGGAAGTATTTTTCAAATGTTCTGGTAAGTTAAATTCTATAAGATTTTATGTTGTTTAGGGCATTTCAATCCATCAATGTTTAGCATTGCTTTAACGTTACAATGTATCATAGGGTAAACCAATTTTTTATATATCTAATTTTAATATAAGTGCAAATACTGCTTGTTACACAAACAGATATACAAATCATAGTAATTATCTTCAAAATGCAATAGAGTTATTTAAGTTCTGTTCAAATACCACTAATTTACCTCAAAGAGTGTGAATTTCTAAGTCTTGCTGATTGTTGTCTTAGAAAAGTGTTTAAATCTTGAAACCTCCTACTGTTTGTGTTTTTTAGATATCAACATGAACGGCCTGCACTGTTGTGCTCAAATTCTGGGCGTGTTGCTTTTTATCCCATGGTCTCTGTGTCAGACTCAAACAGAATACAAAGATTCCACCACTGAGTCAAACAAAGGCGTAACTACGGTTTCCAACGCTCCTCCTGGCACCCCGATGAATGAACAGAAAATCAAAACACCTGGGTCTTCTGTTGAGAAAACCCCCCATTTCACACATACCCCACGGACCACCAAAACCACCGTCAAAGCCACCACCACCATGGCCATCCCCACCACCACCTCCTCAACACTAACAATTTTGCTACAACATCCCAAATTGATATTAATCTATGCCGTGTTGATCTTGGTCTGCGCCATCCTTCTGATTTCTACCCTGGCGCTTGCATTGAAAGTGTGCCAGCTGAGAAGACGCCTCAAGAGGACAGGCGGCAACTCTCAGTGCTGGATGGGAATGGACAAGACAAAAAAAACTGATTCAAAGCCAGAAGTCAAAGAAAAGTGTTCCTTACTGACAGAGGATGGTAAAACTTATCAGGAGATTGATGATGGCGCCAGGAAGGACGATGGAGGGAAGGTCAGCAAGGATGTGCAAAATGGAGAAGAGAAGAAGTTAGAGGGTGCTAAGCAGAGTGAGGAGGCTGCTACACCTGCAGCTCCTGGGGAAAGTTCCCCTTCTTCAAACCCGGAAGAGAAGACAACCATATCAGAGACCACCATTTCAGAAACCACCATAGCCACTCCCCCGCCTTCCTCCGCTGAGGACACAGGGGAACCAAAAAAAGAACCATAGAGTTTTCTGTGTGTTTCCATTTTAACCAATACAACTATACAGTTATTTTCAATCGCTTCTCAGTTACTTTAAACAAAAGTGTTCATGCGTGTGGTTTGAACCCACCAAACCAGCAGCACATTTGTACTAACGGAACGTGTCTACAATGTTTTTGCTTGCATATTTTTATCTTTTCAATATTAAAATGTACAAAATCTGCTTACTTTGTCACTTCTTTTTCTTTGTTTTTTTACTCAAAAGCAGAAAGTATTGAACACCACGTGTATCTTGAATGGAATTCTAGACAGTGAAATTACTATTCATTCTCAGTTTCCTGTGGGGGCCATTAACACGATGCGCCTGGCTAAATTATCCTTTCACATTGAGCTGTTTCACAATCACATGACACAATTGTGATTTTATGTGATAGACCAGCACAAAGTGGTGCATTATTGTGGAGAGAAATGGTTAACATGATATTCTTAATTTTACTATCTAGCAGGACAACAATCATATAAACATGCAGCCAGCGTTAGAATAGAATAGTTTAAATCCAAGTCCATTGTGTTAAAATTTCCCAAAAACCAGATGTAAATCTAACAAAGACTTTAAAAATTGCTGTTCAATTTTAGTCACACATGGCACAAACATTGAGCTTCATTTCTAGTGAAAGCTGTTGTGAAAAGTATTGACTTTATGGGGGCTGAATAAACATGTCCACCACACATTGTATATTTTTGTTTAGTTTTTAAAGCAAAAACTCGAAATCCACTTGTGCTTCTTCTCCCCAATTGAAGTGCATGGTTGTAACGTCGCAAAACGGTAGAGAAGTTCACTGATTTTAAATAATTCTACGTGGCACTGTAAGCCTGCAAGAAAAGAGAGTGGGGAAAAAAGAGTGCATGGGAGATGAGCTTGATTAGCAAGCAGAGAATGAGCTCCTTTTAGGCTGTGCCACACAGCTCCTTTTCAAATCAGCCAGAGCTGACACAGCCAAACAAAACGGGAGACCTTTCAAAAAATAACCAAAACAAATATGTGCCTTTTCTCAGCTGTCATGTGCAGATATTTGTTCGTCTATTTACCAGTGACATAATGATGGATTTGCACCATTGAGTAAAAGCTCTAAATAGAGCTAAATAAATAGCCTGTGCTGAAACCATACAAGCGACGGGGACTGAAACAGCTTTGTCAGTGCAGCACTGTGCAAGTCACCCGATGGGATGCAGATAAAGCACATATCAGCCAATGGGAAAAAACTCCTCGGGAGGAGTCTCAGTTTTGTGGAGGATCCGAATGCTGTTTGGCAGCACGGCTCAAACTGACAGCTTTGCATGCAGAATGTCTCCGATAGTTTGACTTTGAGGCTTGCAGGAAGGAGCAGTGACAGGATACATAAGTTTCAATCTTAGAGAAGCAGCTGCTGGAAGCATTCATGGCTGGGATAGTACAGAGGCTGAGGAAGTGGTGAGCAGGTTGCAAAAGGGTGCTATATTTAGTCTTTGTGTTCATAGAGCAGAGCTAGGAATAAATTTAATAAAAAGAAACTTCAGATGATGAGGTTGCATTAATTAGAAGAATGGTGTAAGATGTTTAATGTTGACTTCATCACAACTTAAGCCAACACTGTCCAAATACATTACAACCTCAAACTTCTATCTATCTATCTATCTATCTATCTATCTATCTCTTTCTTTCTTTCGGGGCAAAAAAAGTATTAGGTCAGCCACCAGTTGTGCAAGTTCCCCCACTTAAAAAGATTAGAGAGGCCTGTAATTTTCATTGGTAGGTTGTAAATGGCCTGCATTTGTAAAGCGTTTTTTTCAGTCAGAGGACCACAAAGCGCTTTACACTAGATTCAGTCATTCACCCATTCATGTACACATTCACACACTGATGAAGGCAAGCTACCACAGCTGTCCTGGTGTCCATTGACAGAGGCGAGGCTGCCGGACACAGGCGCCACCGTGCCCTCGGACCACCACCGCCAGGCAACGGGGTGAAGTGTCTTGCTCAAGGACACAAACACCGAGATAGTCGGAGCGGCGTCTCCAGCCGGTAATGGGACAAACTCCTACCACCTGAGCTACAGTTGCCCCTGGTATAGGTACAAAACACCTGAACTATGAGAGACAAAATGAGAAAAGAAAAATCCAGAGAATCACATGGTCTGGTTTTTTAAAGAAATATAAACATTAAAACAAAATTTCACACACTTGTTTTACAGCTAACACTGATGTCACTGTTTATGTACGCTTTGGGCGAGGGCTTCAGGAAACGTACTATTTACATATATAGAGAGAGTTACATTATTTTTCAGGCAAAAAAAAAAATGAACCCTGTAAACCACAAGAAATGTCGTCTTTCTTTGCTGTCCTCTGTACTGAATCGGTAGTGGCTCGGTCAGCTTTCGTTTATGCTTCTTTAACATGTGCAAATGAAATGCGGCTCTGAGGCCATGCCCCTTAAGAGTAGTCGCAGACGTCAAACCTGCGACAGCTGATTAAAACAGAAAAATAGCAGCAGTTAAATAAAGTGCCTGTAAAATTTAACACTTGGTTGGTTTTGAGTTATTTGTTTTAATGTATATATTTAAAGTTTCAAAGAATCTTTTTCACTTTCAATATTTGTTTCACTTTTAGTGCTAAATGTTTCAGTACATTTATGACTGCCAATATTTCTCTCAATATTGTTTATTTTAAGCAGTCATCACTGTAGCCCCCCCAAAAATAAGCATAAACACGGAACACACTATCTACACAGTGAACCACGGTGGTGGCAGCATCATACTGTGGGGGATTCTTCAGCAGTAATGGGGAGATTGCTCGGAATACACATGGAGAAACATGTGCAGAAGTACTTTGAGGGGCTCTAAAAGACTTGGAAACCCGTGAAGGGCCCATTTGAGTAGTTTAAGGAAGAAAAAAATGTTATATGGCAGGGTTAACCAATAAGAGCCACATTATTTTTTTAACCTTTACAGAGCTGCATCATTTGTAAGCCACAGTTATGGAAACCATGGTACCATCCCCCACCCCTTCTCCTGCAAGTAGTTCACCACTGACCATCACTAGAGAATGGAATAGTACTAAGAGATTTGGAAGTGTGCGATGGGGGAGCCTAAGTCACGCCCTTCTACTTCCGGTCCATGGGTCCCCTACTGCCAAAAAAAATAAAAATTAATGAGAGTCAAAGGAGCAATAAAAGTTATTTTCTGATCCCGGTTGAAATGCGCCGTTGTCCCTGAAATTTAAAGACTAATTTTCATGCAGAGAAAACGCTGATTTTCAACCAGCAGCAAAAGTTACTTTAGGTTTTGTGTAAAAACGTTTAGCAGACTACAACTGCAAAGGGAGAAGGAGAGCAAGGGCTGTAGCCTCCAGGACGAAGAAAGGAGCATTAAACGTGGAGAAAACCACAATAAACCTGACCATGTGGAAAGTAGCAGCTATGTCGGGCTAAAGCAGTCGGTGGAGTGAGAGCCAGCAGGGAGGAGAAGCTCTACAAGCTCTAGGTGAGTTTTTTAAGTGCTATAGCTAGTGCTAGCTAGTGCTAGCTCGCGCTAGCTGCGTGATGTCATATATGCGACTTCTGACTTCTGATTTGTATGCTTTTTAATGGCAAAACTTTGTAATCAAATAAATTCTAATCCACTGGACAAACACAGTTGAAATTTACATCATTAGTTATAATTTAAATTGCGGTACAGCATATAGTGTGATTCAGCAAGTAAGACAAAGAGGACCAGAAAAATGACTTTTATCGCTCCAATGACTTCCATTCATAATTTTTTTCAGCCAGGGGACCCCTTGGCCGACGAAGGGGAGGAGACTTAGGCTCCCCATAAGCGAAAGAGAGCAAGATGAGAAGAAGACCTGATTATTAAGAAGTCTGACACATTCTTTGTAAACAGTATGGAGGAAAATCAAGAGGAAGAAGACATCATAGATTTACACAACACAACCTGGGGCCAGCTGTAGTAGTAGCAGTAGTTCAGACTGGGTTTATCTGGTGTGGGACTAAGCATTGTGGGGGGAGGTTCACAAAAATACACTATTATCGAAGTATCCAGCTGAATCCCATGATTGGGGTTTTCGGAGGTAAAGTGCGCCCGAACCTAATGATCTGCTGTGATGTCATCTCTCAAGTGGAGATAAAGCCTCTTCAGACTGGATCATATATTCACTGATTACAGGTAACATATTTTGTTTTCCCTGCATGTTATGTGGAATGATTTAAAACCAGTTTATAAGTGGCTTGGGGACAGAAAGGCTGGGCAGCACATCATTGGAGGAAAGCGTCTAAAGTCGGGATGCTATCTAAAATGATGCAATACAGATATTTCATATAAATTTTGCAGTTATTCTCAACCACGGATATTTATAATGTTATTTTTCAAGGCCACAAATGCTATTTCCTGTGATGGACTGGCGACCTGTCCAGGGTGTACCCCGCCTCTCGCCTGTTGAGAGCTGGAGATAGCCACCAGCCCCCCCGCGACCCCTTTGAGGATTAAGCGGTTCAGAAAATGGATGGATTGACAATGTTATTTGCTATTTGACATCTCTTCCAAAGATGAAAATAAACCAAAAAAAGTTAATTTGGCCCAGTTCAGTTTTATTTATCGGACCATGTTTTCAAGGTTTTAGTCATGAGAGACTGGAGAGGAGGATGATGTCGAGAACCATGCAAGACAGAAGACAAACAGGAGCTCTAAGAGAGAGATACAGGTTTATTAAACATAAAGAAACAAAATAAATGAAAGAACACAGTGAGAGTAAAGAAGAACAAGACAGGAAGGAAACTTAACTTAACGCACGTAAGTATGATTTATTTTATTGTGATTAGGTTATGAAACAATCTGAATTGCAGTCCTCGCCTGGTGGAGGTGAGATCAGGCAGCATGTGTTTACACAGGCAAGTGAGTTACACCCCTCTGTAGTCTCTTGATACTTTTGCCCTCAGACAAGAACTGTAGTTTTACAAGAATGTGGTCAAAATCCTGTTGAAATTACAATGCTGACTTTTTAGGTAGCAACGTGGGGGGCGGTGGTAGAAGTTTTTTAAGTGCCATTAAACACTTTGTGCCCAGGGACTATCACAATCTGGACCTCGTCAGATTCCACCAGGACAATGACCCTTGATACATGTCTACAGGTACTCTTTGCCCAATGTGACTAAGCTTGAGAAGAATGGGAAAGATGTTCAGTTTTTAGATATACAAAGAAGTTATGGACATAGTCTAAACAATCTGCAGATTCTGCAAAACTTTTACTAAGAGGGCCTAAAAACAAACGCGCAAAATTTTTATAATAAGGCGAAATGGGGTGTGAAAACTTTTGTGAGGCATTGTAGTTGGACCTCGTGTAACTGGGAGGCAGAAGTGCAGCAATGCAGTGCAAGATGGAGAGTTGGCTGTATTGCTGATGACAGGTGGGATGCTGCAGAGGAGGAGAGTCCTCTGTAATAAATCTCAAGGCTTTTTGTGGCAGCCTCTACATTTGCGGCCAATTACAGCACTTCATCGACTTGCACAGGGGTTCTTTAGAGAGGGATGATTTGTATTGAGCAGATAACTGATAACAGTCTTTATTTTAAGTGCAAACAGACAGTTAAACTAAACTGAACTGTAGTTGTTATTTGGAACGCAGGAGTAGATCTTTAAAGCTGAGAGATTTAAAAGGGACTGAGGAGTTTCCCTAGTGGGATTCTTGTATACAGAGAGCCCCCTCCATTATGCGCTCCATTTCTCCTTCCCACTACTTCTCCCTGCTAATACGCCACCCCTCCCCTCTCCCTTCCACTGCACGCAGTAAATCCAGAGCCTGCAGTGCCTGATCACGCCAACCCAAAAGATCCATAAGATGCAGTGGTAAACTCTCAGCTTGCACAGGGAGGAGAAGAGGGACTGAACCGCACACGAGTGAGGGCAGAACACCTGCACTGGACAAGTGAGCAGGGGTCAAATTCTAAGATAGATACAGAGGAGGGAAGGGGGGGGGGGAAATCACCTTCAGCAGAGTACTAGCTGGTCCCGAGCTTGAAAGCAGCAGAGAGGAGACAGAAGAGGTGCTGAACGGCAAAAAAGGAGCAGAGAAAAGTGACTGGAATTATAAAATGAGGAGGTGAGTTCTAAACACGGTTAAAGGCTCTTCTTGCACACACGTTCAGACACACCCTGGTCTTGCAAAGAAGGAGGACAAAAAAAACAACACTGCATTATCGTGTCGACAAGACTGTGTCTTTGCCTGTCTTTGGACCAGCTCATGCATGAGTCCTCTGTGGAGTCGTTACCAAAACCCATCTATTGGACTAGTTTTCCTCCTCTGAGAGCATGGGACTGACTCCACCGACAACCACTGATGAGTGAACACAAACTGATACCAGGGAAAATGACTGCAGGGATTTGTCCTCCTTTCTGATGGATGCTATTCTTCAATGTAGTTGAAAAATCCTCTTGCAGTTCAGGTCCGGTGCTATCCAGTTGTATAAAAGGACACAATGCAGGCATTATGCAGCATGCATCGTATGAGAGATACTTTGGTGTGTTTTGCTCATTCAGCATCTTATGCTTAGACATTCTTTTCCTTTTTCCCTTTTCTTTTTTTCAGCAGGCCTGCACTGCTGAAGCTGTTTCTTAATGAGGCCCTCCTGGAGCTCGTGCTCATGCTGTGGCTTGGGCTTCGCGTCCTGGCCGTGTGCCCCTCGGTGTGCTCCTGCAGCCGCAGCCACAGAGAGGTGGACTGTTTCCGGAGGAGCCTGAGAGAACTCCCCGACGGCTTGCAGCACAACATCCTCTACCTCAACCTGTCCCACAACCGACTTCTCCATCTGGACGGCAGGCTCAGCTCATACACCCACCTCCGTGTCCTGGATTTGTCCCACAACAGGCTGAGCCGCCTCCCCAGAGCCCTTCCTCGGTCCCTCTGGGAGCTCCACGCCTCCTCCAACCACATCCAGCTGTTGGACAAGAACGACACGGTCTACCAGTGGAACCTGCGCAGGCTCGACCTGTCGAACAACAAGCTAGAGAGGGCCATCTTCATCAATAACACGCTGACCAATCTGCACACTCTGAACCTCAGCTACAATCACTTCTGGACTTTGCCCACCAACCTGCCTGCACACCTGGAGACCGTTGATCTGTCCCACAACCTAATTGTGAAGGTGCTGCCGGGTTCTCTTGACCGGCTCCCACGATTATCCCACTTCTACCTGCACTCTAACCGTTTCTCCTCACTACCCTTTGGAGCTTTGGACAAGATGGTTTCACTTAGAGTCATAACTCTAGGTAATAACCCTTGGGCCTGCCACCTTTATGCTGAGGTAGACTACTTACAGTCTTGGACTCAGCGAACTTCTGCGCTTGTCCTCGGCTGCCCCTGCTACACTCAGCCTGTGTGTGGAGGGACGCGCCCCAGCAGGACTGGAGGTTGGCACTTTGGCTCCTTTGTACTGCCTCCACTGGCAGTCGGTACACCAGATCTGAGCGCCACATCCCCTGAAGACAGCGTCACACAATGGTACTGGTCCGTTTCTGCTCAGCAAAGCACGCCTCAAACCCGCAGAGAGGCTCTAAACACACAGTACGATGCCTTCACAGAAACGGCCATCAGCATTTCCACCTTAACAATTAATCATCCGGATGGAACTGGCAGCTGGGAGGACATGGATCATCTCATCCCAGGCACAAAGGAAACTTCAGCGTCAGACCCGTTCCACACAGCAGACTCTTCCCATTTCTCTGACAAAAGTCTCATTACCGACACATCTAAAGGAAACGGCGTGGAGGTGGACGCCGATCGATTCTTTATTACAGAGGCCTCCTCCACCCAAACAAAGAGGACAGCCACTCTCCGCACTAGAAGCGTTAGGAGACAGAATCAGTCGCTTCCCGGTGGCATCAGAAACAGCAGCCAAACCCTTGCCGAAGCCACCTCCTTATTCGGTTTCTTTCACATCTTGGGGCTCCTCTCTCTCTGTTTGCCTCAAGTCATCTGCCAGATGGCGTGAAGAGTTGAATCTGAATTAAAATAAATTCATAAAGCACAAGAGGGATGACGGTGGAACAGTTGTTACATCCATATAAGCCATTCTTTCAGAAAAAGTTAGACAACAAAACAAAAATTTTAAAAAATTAAAATAACCTTTGACCTTATTTCTTGGATTAAATATAGTTCACACTGGTGCCAGCAAAATAGGAATAGGGTGTTTATCTCTTCATTTTATTGCCTCAAGGTTTAAAACTACCTTTATATTTTCTTTAACCGAGGCGTGAGGCAGTATTTTGGAAACTGAGACATCAAACATCAAGGTGCAGTGGCTTATGTATAAGTACTTTTTAACTCTTACCGTTTTCTGTGTTACGACCACAAACTTCATTGTATTTCAATGGGATTTTATGTGATAGAAAGTTACATACAAAGAAGGATGCATGGTTTTCAGACTTTTTTTCAAGTCAAACTGACTATCTCTGCATGTATTCAGCCCTCTTGAGTCAGGATTTCATGAGGCAACCTGTCTTTTAGCAGTTGCAGCTGCAGGTCATTATGCGGGTGTCTCCACCAGCTTTTCAGGGTCTAAACAGATCTTTTTCCCCCCCAATTTCTATTCACAAAATTGCTCATCTTCCCTCAGATTGCCTGTGAACAACAATCAGTTGAAGAAATGAATCCCCACAACATAGCGCTGCCACCACTATATATTTCTTTAGGATGCCGAACAACTAAGCTTTTTCTTCCATAGATTTGCTGTGTCCCCTACAAGACCTTTGGCAACCTTAAACAGTGCTTTTTATGTCTTTCTTTCAACCAGAGCAATTTTCTTGTCCCTCTTCAATAAAGAAGAGGTTTTTAGGGAATCTGATGGCTTGCAGTTGTGCCAAATTCTTTCTATTTTCAGATCAGGGATTGAATAGTGATCAGTGAATTTTTTTATCCATCCATCCATCCATCCATTTTCTGAACAGCTTATTCCTCAAGGGGTCGCCGGGGGGCTGGTGCCTATCTCCAGCTGTCAACAGGCGAGAGGCTGGGTACACCCTGGACAGGTCGCCAGTCCATCACAAGGCCATGAATTTTTTTTAATTTAACCTATATCTGCTTTAAAATGGTCACTACCTTCAATACACACCAATTGTCTGATATGTTCCTTGGTTACTGCTCAGATAGTGTTAAAATCCAAGATTTTTCCTTCCATTTCACATGAAATCCCAAAGAAAGCACTAACGTTTGGGGTTTGACCGTGACAAAATTTGAATTTTCTGTTTTAAATTTCAAGATGTGTGAATGGCTATTGCTGTGATGGACTGGCGACCTGTCCAGGGTGTACCCCGCCTCTCGCCCGTTGACAGCTGGAGATAGGCACCAGCACCCCCGTGACCCATAAAGGATTAAGCGGTTAAGAAAATGGATGGATGGATGGATGAATGGCTATTGCAGGACATTGGATATGGCCACATTTATTGATCCAAAACATATCTTTCAACATGAACAGTGCCTTCACAACGACATATCATCCTTATGACACCAATGATGTTGGGTTTGAAATTGGCTTGCTCATGAGAAGCTGGCAGTTACATCTCATTGTTCCCCCTGAGATTCTTATTTAAGGATTACTTAACAAAAAATATGAAAGAACAATTTCCAGTTTAGCTCACCATCAACACATCTCTGAAAATCAACCTACTCTGAAACCTATAAGAGTTTGATTTTTCAGTTTGTTTTTTCCTTTTTTTTTAGTAATCTGAAGCGACTGTAATGATAGAAGTATCATTATGCTGAAGCAGAATATCACCAGGAAATAAATGCAAAAGTGTAAAGAGTTCGTAGCCAGTATGCATCAGCTTTTCAGCCTCTTTCGCTCTGTTTGTAATGAATGCTTCACCCTACTTGCAATTTTACACAGATGAATCCTTGATCTTCTTTGAAAAAGCCTTCCTATTCTTTGTTTTTTCTTCCCAAAGACTGCAGCAGTATTTTATGCCCCATTTTAAACACTATCCTCTTAGAATGAGAACGACACTTTTAAGCTTTTATGCTGTAGATATGAAAGTAATTTTACTATTATATGTAAAAACAAACGGTGCAACATTTACAATGCTGCTTTTTAAAAAAAGACTTCTTGAACATTAGTGAGGAAAACGCAACAAAGAGAGTGTAATGAATAAAGTTAGGCACATGATGGCACTATACATTCAGCAAACAGCTTTTTTGGCAGCTGAATCCTTTGACTGTTTGCCATAACTGAGCTTTTTCTTACACCTGTGGTCCACCATATATTTTTAGTCTAATTTTTATTTTCTCACTTGACTGATTCATTTTTGTATTACAATATTTATTTCACTATGATTTTTTTGTACTTTTTTTTTCTTCTCTTTCAAATATTTATCAAATGCAATGTTTTTTTTGTTTAAAAACAAACATTGGTGGATGTCCCTAACCCCTGGTATATGTGTTTCTCCTAACTTGTTTGAGCATTCTGTGGAGGAGCAATCTTTTCCCCCGGACAGGATGTGTACATTTGTAACAACATGAGCATATCAGGAAGCAACAGAGACTCTGTTGAGCAGAGGGCAAGCAAGCGGACAATATATCTAATGAACAGCGAGTGCCGAGCGCCCCTTGCGTATTTTGATCACATCTCAGACTTAAGTGTCCTTCATGATTCACTGACGCTAGTGAAAATCATCTGCATGGCGACTGAACGTTTGGGGAATGCAAACTTCCTGGTGTTTTACTGCAGAGCCTTACAGCGCAGAGGGTTGTTTTTTTTTTCTTCTTCTGTAGAATGCCAAGATATTTAAATCCTCCTGATTGCATTAAACAGCTGTGATGCACCACGCTGCAGCATTTCTTTTTTTACCATTTAGTGTTACATTTGCATAAAGAAGCATACGTTACCCAAAAAAGTAGGGTATGTATGTATCACAGCACAGCAGGCTGCATTTGATAAATAAACTAAAGAATTGGAGCCAGATAATTTAGAAGTCTACTGTTGGGAACTTTTTCAAGGTTCTGCAATATTGAATAAAGTTTATGCTTAAAGCAATCAACATGCTCTGATTATTGTTGGATGTTGTCTATAACTGCTGATAAAATAGCTTTTTTTCCCCTGTTTAAAAACTGCAAGACTTTTTAAATACTTAAAAAAATAGTCTGCGAGGAGAGCTCTAACTGTAAGTATTTTTTTTCCCTTTTGACCTAGCGACTACAGGGGCTCTCAAGTGTATCTACTGCAAACACATTAAACTGGCCTAACAAATTTCTTTACATGTGACGTTTGTCATCCTTTAACTAGAGTCAAGCTAACAAGGTACTAATAGTATCTCATTGAACAAAAGCATCATTCAGGGAAAGAGTGCAATAAATAAACCATGGCCAATAAACACAATGGCAAAGATGAAGCAGCTACCAATAGCGGGAGAAAATATGAAACCATGCAAAGTCTGGACATTTTTCCAACGTCACCAAAAGAACATCATATCCACAGTGAAGGATGGTGGTGGCAGCATCATTCTCTGGGGTTGTGTTTTTTTTTCTGATGAAACTGTGGCTTTTGTCACCATGATGTTATAAAGACATCCAAATACCAATTATTTTCTCCCCACAACCTACAGGTGTCTGCAAAAAGGTTGTAGTTAGACAAGGGTTTTATTTTATTATAGCCTCACGGTAAAGCCAAGCATACATAAAAAAAAATAAAAAGAAATCGTGATGGGAAACATCCAGAAAAAAATGTGATAGGAAACAAGAGATCTCCTCAGTTTGGGAATTTCTTTTTTTAAATATTGTCATCTCAGGACGTGGGATGCTAAAAGACTCATACCAAAGAATGAGATGGAATCAAAAGCTGCTTTAGCAAAATATTAAAGGGTGTGCACACTTCTGCAACCACATGATTGCATCCTCTACTTTTTTTTAAAGTTCTTCAATTTTTCAGCTGAACTGCACTGGATAAATGTCACATTACATTTAGAGAAATCTCTTCATTGATTTATCATTATCTTGTTTGTTTACGTCACAAAAACATAGCATTTTACTAGGGGTTTGTACTGTATACTTTTGAGATGTGCAGTATTTTTTATAATACCTCAGCATAAATATAACAATAGTCATAACATTTTTTACATTTAATTTTATTAGATAATCCTTACTGAGCAAGAAAAAAAAAATCGTAGCTCACCTTATAGTGACCAAAACCTGAAAAACTAGACAGAACAGGAACTTTTATTCAATGTTTGACAATTGAAGCAACAGGGAAGAGCGTCCAAACTCTAGATTGAGGGAACAGAGAGAAGCTTACAAGTGGAAGCTCATTGCAGGACCAGTACCACTGCATTAAGGAGATGTGAGAAAATCTCAAAAGCAGAAAACTCTTTAGAATGAAGGCAAGAATCCTTCTAGAGAAAGGTGTGAACCTAGAGAGTCCTTGACCCTGGACCTTGCGGTTTTAACCTTCATCCAAAGAGTGAAATTGAAAAACTTGTTAATCATTCATAATATTTGATACATTTAATCCCTCTGAATGCTTCTCGGATGTAGGATATAGGAATCACAGAAGAAGTGCGAAAGGGTCATCTGTTTAAAACAGTTCAATAAAAGAATAAAAATACATCTACTTTTTCACACATTTCAGGACATCATTCAGTCATTATTTAAGAAATTAAATAAATCTCAAATAAGGAAGTTGTTATATTCAGCCTGCAGCTGAGGTCCAAGTTGAGGTCGATCCACCTTGTGCATTTTGTAGAGGTATTCTTTCCTATATCTCTTAACGCTGTTTTCTTTAAACAATGCTTGGTCCATTTTATTTAAAATCTTTTGCAGCTTTTTAAATCCACATTAATTGCTTTCACAGTCCACAGACCACACCCACCAGTCACCACCCCTAACTCTAAAATCTCTTTTAAGTTGTTCCATCTTTATTTCCAGTCTACTGGGCTTCAAACACATCTAGGTTCCCCTAGTTTCATGAAATTATTATTATTATTATTATTATTATTATTATAGGAACAAAAGATTGCAGAAAATTATTGCAATAAACAATTTATTAAAACATGTTTGTAGTTACAGTGTAAAAGGAAATGAAACCCCAATAAAGACAAATGCTTTATCTAAATATTAACAAATTAGCATCTATAAATGAGGACTATATTTGTAGAACGTGTACACTTGTCAATTATTTTCACTTTTAAAAGGTTCCGTATGCAATATGTCCAAATTTTACAGTGAAAAAAATAACACAGTCTAATTTCTCAAGCATTGGAAGGAAGGTTACATTGAAACAGATTTCCTTCTCAGCCAGCTGGCTAGTAGCAAGTTTGTATCACTTTAAAAAGCCCATAGAGGGATTTAGTCATTGTTTACAATCTTTCCCGCCTCCATATTTCCTGGTTCCAGAACCAATCACATGTGAGCCCACAAGGTTGCCAAGTCTTTAACAGAAACACTGTGCCAGCATTAGTAATTCGACACTGACTGGCCTAGAGGCTAATGTTGATCTAGAAATGCTAGTAGTAAATTAGGAAAGTAAAAAAAAAAAAAAAAATCGCTTGTCATCTCAAATCTTCTGGCACTGATCTGTAGCTGGCATACCAGGCATGAAACTCAGAAAGAGGAGGCGGTGAGTGGCTAATAGCAGACGGTTTGTTTTTTCTACATTGACTACAGTACCCATATTTCACCACAAGATGTTATTCTTACATATTGCACCTTTAACTTTAAAAGAATTTTGAATTCTTAAAAGTATTTAGTATAAGAAAATATTTAAAAGTAGGTTAATCCATAATATTTTTTTATGAAGTTCACATTTTGAGATATAAATTCTGTGTGAGAAGTCATTTGCTGTTGGGCTCCAGGGACCAAACAGCAACTGAGGTTGCTTATGCCTTGGGTCCTCTTTGCTTCTACTACAAAATTAGGTGGAAAATGCATAAAAAAAAATGTTTTAGAACATTAGTTTGGAATAGCTTGTCAAACCAACTTTTACAACCCATCTGAAGGTGCCTGGCTGTATTCAAAAATATCTTTACAGCCTCCTGCTTTAAATGTATCATTTATTACATTTTTAGAGAGATAAGCTGCCCATAGATAAAAATACAGGGGAAACAGTTTCATATTGGAAAGTTTTTTTGCAGGCTTCGCTCAAGATGTCCATATTAAATGAATAAGAATCAGCTACAGCCCTGGAAATCTAATAAGTTTACAAATTCTCTGAGCTAACATTTTTGCAGGGTTTCCAAATATTTGCATGTTTACCTAAAATTTGCAAAAACGCTAATAAAAGAAAGCATAATTTATTTCTTGGAATAACTATATCCCAAATAGAGGCCAGGAGATTTTCTCATCTAATTTGAAATCAGTAGATCAACAGAAGGTGCTCTTAAACTATTGCATGCCACACGATACATATGTGGGTTGGTTTTTTTTCCTAGCTACCCTTTTTTCTGGTGTGCAACTTTAAAACATCACTTCCAAATGCTCTAGGTGCCAGAAAGCTGGCCTGCAAGCCAATTATTTTCTCTGTAGACAGCACAAAGTAATGTCAGCTTTCTCCTCTGGCTTCTCCTATTAACTGACAAGGTGTAGAGGGCGAGCATCATTTACTGCTCCCATGCCTCCCCTCTTCATCTCACCACCCAAGCTTGTTTTCAGTGAGTTTCCCTCTCACTTTCAGCCACATCCAATATGACTCCCTCTCAGTGTACTTCTTTGTACTGCCCTCTTGTGTTCTTGAGTATTTAATTTCCCCTCGTTTTTCCTCTGACAACTGTATACAGACAGGCTTTGCAAAGCCATGCATTACTCTGATAACACATGCAGTCATTGTAAGAGGGCGCAGAGTGTTTTTACTTTGAACAGCTTTGTTGTAGACAGATCGTTTTCTGCTATTTTTGTAAGATGCAAAGTTGTCTGCTCTGCAGTGGTTGTTGCTTACCTGCAACTGTACATCTTCTCTGAGATGTAATACAAGAGAGAAAGTTCTAAAGACTAGAAAACTCCAGCATCTCAGCTCGTCCCTCTGCAATCTGAAGAATGCACACCGTTCTTACTTTCAGTGAAAGAGGCCAGTGTGAACTCAGTGAACCTGGATTAGCTTCCAATCTGTGCACCAGTGAAAAACATAAAAGCAAAACAGGACAAAGACTATGTAATTAGAGCTGCTGTTGAATCTATATGCTTCAAGTGCCCTCTTGTGGTGATTGACGTTGTTCATCGTTGAAGGTTGAAGTCAGACATCCAGAGTTTTTTGTCTCACTAGCAATCAAGTATTCTGACGTTTACATAAACCGCAGGACGTATAGGGATAATTATGGGGTCAAAAAAATCTAATAGTTAGCATTAAACTCTTCACTGATTTCCCTATTGAAACATGTAAAGGCATGTAGCTCAGAACAGCTATATTCAACTTGAGAAATGTTATTTTAAAATTAAAAACCTAAATGAAAATAAACTAACAAAAAACAAGTTCCAAATAGCCAAGTTTGCAATGAAAGGTTCCAGGAGAGGGGTATCATTATGTACTGAAAAACAAACTCAACAAATCAGCTCCGATGTGAGTTCACAAGAAAAGTATTTATATTTTGATTTGTCCAGTGGGAAGGAGGAACCCCAGAGACATGTGTGCAATCATGGATACCTAGTGGACCAGCTCCTTATCCAGACTTTTAAAAGCACTCTATTGTGAGCCCTGACTGCTTGTAATGAAAAAAATGGCATCATTCAGTTAAACATTGTTATTTATTTCCCAGTTCCTAACAGCATTTTCACTCTCATGCACAAATGTATCAAGCCTCCTATTCTTCAACCGTCTTTATCAATAGATTTCTTTATATCAGCCAATAGTGCAGAGGTTGCATGTGACATAGGGCTAGTGAGCAGCGAGCATGTCAAATTTCTACTCCCTTTATAGGTTGTTCTCGCTCAACACAAAGTTGTTAAACCCTAAACTGTTATTTCAGGCTAATGCTATACATGTGGTGGTTGGAAAATAATTTAAACTGCTCTAATTAATTTGCACGAGAGACAAAAAAAAATGGAATTGCTACAGCATCTAATTATTGTGGATAAGAGTGGAGAATGAATGTTTGGGTAGGACACCCATAAATGTTAAAGAACGCATTTTCTTGCCGGATAAACTTTATGCTTACAAACAACAGCTATTGTTACCTAAACGATTTGGCTGCTGACTCTGCAAGAAAGAAGCATTAGACTAAAGATAAGCTTTGGGTTTAAATAATAATTAAAGGGATACCAGGCAAGTCTGAGTTTTTTGTCTACGATGCTCCCCCTAGCGTCCGTTAGTAAATTTTGCTTTCAAACACACTGTCATAAAAACGAACTGTTTTCCCCCTCTCACCATGAGCAACGCAGCTGAACAGTTGCCAACCCATCTGAGCCATAGTAAAAAAGATAATAATGAACACAACGAAAGTACAACCAGGAACAAAATAAAATATAAAAGTGTTAAAAGCGCAAAAGCAAGAATGCGAGGTCTGTATCCGACTTGCAGCCTTCGGTCTCTTTCAGCTCTCGCCATTTGGTAAAAGCTTGACCAATATTAATGCGTGTGCGAGCCCTCGCTCGGTCTGAAGCTCTTTTTCTTTTCTTGGCATCTTCTGTCAGTGGTTTTCGCTGCTTCTGCCATCACTCTGCCACACTCTTTAGCCGGGTTTTATTAGCCTGCCTCATTGTTGGGGATGTTTGCCGAAAACTGATCCTGCTTCTCGCGATGTTTGAGACTTTGCGAGACTGAAGGACAACGGGTATGGTAAACTGAACTTGCAAGTGGGATATTCTTCCTACAGGCAGTAGGGGCGAGCGAGAGAGTCTTCATTCGTCCTGTAATGAATCATTTAACCATATACCGACTTACGAAGATGATTAATTAACATGAAAACGTTGCCTGGTGTCTCTTTAAGTTTAGATTGAAATTTTCCTTTGAAATTTTCCTTTCCTTTATGCACTGGTTATTTTTAAATGATCAGTACTTAAACAACAAACAAGAAAAAAAAAAAGTCTAGCAGCTCCTTCAGCTCCAATCTAAGCTTATCCCTAGATGAGACAAATTGTGAAAGTTCTCGCAAAACAGCCATGAACCTGCAGACCCAAAGTGCACCTTTTGTAATTCCTGTTATCACAGACCAGAGCTACTGTGCTACATGCATAAGGTTACACAAAGTGACTTACCTTTGACAAGGCCACTGCTGCCCACTCCTGGCTAAAACAATGGTGCAAATTTTGATCCGCTTTGATCCTCGGGTCACATTATCAATTGTGGCCCCAGAATTAGGCTGCTACCCAACCAAAGGACGCTCAAATGCTGCAGATAAACTTTATCTGATCAACCTAATCTGTATTGACAGCCTTGGTCTATATGCCAAAGCTCGATATCTCTTCGAGCCAAGAGCCTTGTTTTTCAGTCTGGCCACTGATCAGCCGAAAAGCAAAAGGAAAAAAAAAAAAGAAAGAAAAAAACAGAGAAAAGCACTGGAATCTGAAAGAAATAACAAACCATTCTCTAGCCGCAGGAAGGACTGATGAGACAGGCAAAATTCAACCCTGCAGTGTGATGGTGGTGGTGGTGAGGGTGGGTGGAGGTGGGGGGGAGGTTGTGGTATCTCTCCCTCTCATCTCAATGGCACAGACAAGGCAAGGTCAGTGTTAAGGTCAGTGGTCGGAGAATGGGAAGTGGTTGGCAACTGAGAGAATGTATTGTGGCAGCTAGTTAGGGAAACGAAGACAGCAAAAATGAAACAAGGGAGAAGAGACGGGTTAAAAACAAGGAATGAGGCGGGAGACAGAGAGCACCACTTTAGCTGGTTACCCTGAGAGGTTTGCTCACCATTCTTAGCCTCTGCGAGATGTTTGGAAATGTCTCAGCCAGAGTATATTCGCTCGTATAAACAAAGTCAGACAAAGGGCTTTATGCTTGAGAATGTCAGGGAACTGGAGTGCCACTTGAAAAATGATAAATGCAGCAGATCACTTGTTTGGGAATGTATGATTCTTCCTATTCATAAAAATCAATTCAAGAAGACGACTTGCCTGACTGGTCTGGTTTAGTTCTTGGGTTGAAGGGGAGAAGAGATTTGCATGATGTTTGTGCTGCACAGGTGAAAGGACGGCTCCTTCGTTCATCATCATCATCTGCCACGCACCCTTCTCTCTGGAGTCGTGCAAGCAGCAGCCAGAACGTTCCAGGAAGCTGCAGGGGCATGAGCTTATCTCTCAGCCCAGTGGAGCAGGTAAATGATGTCGTCATCATCCACTTGTGCCGGAGCTTGATTGGCCCGAAAAGAGCTGCGTGCGATTGAGAGCCATCGAAGTCGGAGACGCAGATTCCCCTCTCACTGTTGAAACAGTCATTTTCTGGGCAATTTGGGAAAACTTATGTTGGATTTTCTGTCTATGCGTACTTTAGAAGACTGCAAGATTTTCTTTTGTGGCACTCTCAGCAATGATACAGGACCCTTTGGGCCAGCACAGGCTAATTTGTGCCACCTTCAGGTGCTTTTTAGCACTTAACTAGAATTGAATATTTTCTAAAATCTCCATGTACAATTAACAAGTTCAGAGGAGCCTCTAGGATAGGGATATCTCAAATCTCAATATCGCCGTTTCTTTTTCTCATATGAAATGTGTAATAATGTGGATGTCTGAATATCAGTCCGGTCCATCTACCTGTGTGTAGCCTCTGGCACAATTTAATTAACTCATCTGTGTGGTTACAGAAGGCATAATGGGAAGAGAAGTCATTAATCAGAAGAAGATCCTTCCTACTGATCTCATTTCAAACTGTTTCTCTGTGTGCTAAGAAAGACACAATCCTGGTAATCCTCCCAATTCATGATCAGTTGACAGGGTTTAAACCAAGGGAGTAGATTTGGTTTTGAGATTGGTGGGGACACAAAATTGCTCCAATGCAGCGCTCTTGAAAGTTTAAGCTTTTTGCATTAGCAATCATAATTTCACATTATGCAGATGTTATAGGTTAAAGTAACTAATGAAAGACAAAAAGGCAAATTTGAAAAGCTCTAATCTTTACTCTTTTGTGCAGGGCTGTAGTGAAACTGTGCATCATGTCAATTAGCTGTTAAGCTGGAATGTTATTTGTGTCAGGTTGGTTGGGCTTGTCCAGAATATCCTCCAGAGGCCGTATTCACAAAGACTCTTATCTTATCGCTAGGTGTTACTCCTAACTCGCGCTAAAAGGTCTTACGTAGGAGTTGTCGTCTAAAACCTATTCACAAATGCACTAAGAGCTACTTTTATGTAGGACAAATTCCTAAACGTAAGGTAAGAGTGACGTCCCGTTGCTATGGAAAACGTCATTTCCTATGTATGAGTAAATAGACGGACTGCAGTGTGATTGGTTGTTGAATGAAACGTGTGAAACCAGGAAATGGAAAAATTCAATGTCAATAAAAGCGTAATTATGAACAGCGCAAATAGCAGAAATAATGCATGATCACATATTTGTTTCGGCCACGAGACTCACACTTTATACAAGTGCCCTCAGAGCTGTGTTGGTATCATCCATTGTTAAAGCACATTTTGTTTGTTTGCTTTTATAAGCTCTATCACCGCTGCATAGCCTACTTTTTTGTCTTAGGCCTTGTCCACACGTAGCCGAGTATCTCACAAAATGGAGATATTTTTCTAAGGTTTGGCCTGTCATCCACACGTAACCGGAGATTTTTGGCACCAAAAACAAATCTTTTTAAAAACTCCAGGCAAAGTGGAGATTTGCGTTTTCTCCGTTTTCAGTATCTGCGTGTGAACGGTTGAAAAGTGAGTTTTAGGAACCATAACGTCACAATCCGCAACAAAAAATGCTCCAACATCACTTGTGCGACTTGTGTTTACTCTCAAAAAACACCATTTATGCCCTCAGAGCTGTGTTGGCATCCTCCATTGTTAAGCGCGTTTTGTTTGTGCGCTTTTACAAGCTGTATCACTGCTGCGTACTGAAGATAGAGGAAAGAAAGTTATTCTTAGCGGATAGGATTTGGGAGAACTACTGCCCCCGTACTGTTTATGAATGTGCTGAAAAACAAATTTATCTGGTTACGTGTGGATGGAGATTTTTTTTCAACGAGCGGAGGAAAATCTCTCCTTAGGACATCTTAGGAGCTACTTTTTGGCCTAAACGTGGTTGTGAATTGCTTTTATCTTAAGAAACTAGGAGTCCTAAATTTAGGAGTGACACGCCCACATTTTTTAGGAGTTACTCCTAAATTCGCCAGTTACGACCTACTTTTAGCCCTAAGATTCTTTGTGAATATGGCCCCTGATTACTGCCACTATCCCTGCTGCTCTCTCCAGGTGGATTGGATTCCTTAGGAATCAACCACAATATAAATTTCAAAACCATAAAGCAACTACTGTAAACAAATACACACTAGTAATACATGAAGAGGCCTCTTAGATTTAAGGCACTGATTTTAAAGCTAAATGGTGGGATTTTTATTTGGATCATCATCATACTAACATTTTTTAACTGCTGTTATATTCTGTGTGTAATGCTTGTTTTATTCTAATGTTTAAACTGTTTTTATCATGTAAAGCAGTTTGTTTTTCTGTTTGCATGAAAAGCTCTTTATAAATAGATTTGATCTGTCACAGTGCTGAATCTTATGACTAACACATCCAGCATTATTTAACCTCACCTGTGAAATTGCAGCCTCTTTTTCAGCTTCTCTAATTTCATCTAGTCCAGGTTCTCCTTTTCTACCCCCTCAAGCCTTTCTCTCCTCATCTGCTTCTCGTCCTCTACCTCCTCTGGTCTCTCATTCTCAATCACCTCCAGCCTCTCTGTTGTCTATCACCTTACAAAAATATGTTGATGCATGACAGATTAGGGATAGAATGATCGTTGAGTTTGATGGTAAAATTATTACCTGACAAAAAAGGCATCTACTTTCACACTAATTATGTGTAATTTATTCCCCTTAAAATATGGATACATAAAATCACATGATCATCTAGAATATGAGGTTTTATTCTATTTACACCATACATTTTTTTATGTTTTTAAACAGCTGCTCTTTTCTATAAAAATACATGAAAAAAAGAAAAAAGAGAATAAGAATAGAAAATCATTTTTTAAAAGTGTATCTCTTCGGCGTATTCTATTTTAATTTTTTCATTTAATTTCAATTTTAAGTAACTTACACATTGACTCCTGAAGAAGTCTCTTATATTGAGTTTTCTTTACTTTCACATCCTTTAAATCCTAAACAGCACACACACGCGCACGCAGACACAAACACAAAGTGTAAATGACACCCATAAAATCCATCTAGCTGACGTGACCCGGACAGAACAAATGCCAAACGTTTAGACAACTTACGCTCGCAGGTTCCTCTCATCCAGCCCAACTAGCAGTTGTAGCTTGAGATGTTCACAGTCAGACGTTCGACCAGACATAGACACACACACCTCTATGTTTATACATGTTTATGCGTTTGATAAGCTGACCGCGCTCGGTTTAAGAGGAGATGGAATGACAACGGGGACGGCCAATCACATGTAAGTTAGCCAGAACCCGGCAGCCAATCAGGAAGCGATATTTAGGTTAGAGGCGGGATTTCTAGCAGAGACCGACATTTAACCCTTTGTGTCCCATGATCATTGACTAAACAGCGGTTGGACATGTGGTAGCGACGCCGTTGACTGGTGGGGACAATTCACTAATCGCTGGATATTGGTGGGGACATGTCCCCTCCGTCCATGCTAATTCTACGCCCTTGGTTTAAACACAACCACCCTTGAGGAAACGCGGGAATCGATGAGGAGAAGAGAAATGTTATTTGCCAGATTTCTCACTCGTTAATCCTGGCTGGCCGAAATAGACTCGGTGCAAAAATGTTAAGTGATTCCAGGTGAGATGATGGGGCAATAGGGTCCACAGTTGGGGAGGGGGACTGGCTAATTCCAGAAATAGGGCTGTCACTTCTGCATGTTTCTGGTTGGCACCCTTCCCTGCAGCTATGGAAAGAAGGAACAGCATGAAGCAAAGGGACACTAGAGGGAGACAGTTTGTTCACATCTGCAGTCTTTACCACAAGTGTTCCTTGAGGGCTTTCTGGCTTTTGCTGTTATAGCTGCTCGAGAGAAAATCACTCAGATGGAAATAATCAATATAGAACCATTCGCAAATTCCAAAAATGATCTCAAGTGTCAAGTGATGCTCATGACAAATGGTTTGGCGAGACAGAAGCTGCTTTCTCTGAGCTCTATCAGATCCTTTCACACCGAAGTACACTCTGAAAACATGTGGTGAGCTTCAGCTAATATGCAACAATCCATATTCAACTTAAAGTTTTACTCTACAGAACACAATTTTTCCAAGAAGAGGTGAATGCATTTCAAATGTTTTATGTCTGATTGCATTCACACAAAAAGGTGCTGCAGGTGATTTTAGGAACTTTTTTTCTGTCACAAGCTCAGGTAATGATCATGAGTGTGTAAAAATGATTACAATTAATGAAACAGGATGCCTCTTCTCGAAACAGCCTCTCATAATGTTGCTTTCTCTTGCCCCCTCCTCTAGTTAGCTTTCACACACTATGAAGTATGCTTATTTGCCCTGTTCCCACAAATCCTCCAGTTTTTATGTACCAAGTCAGTTAACGAAAGAGATGTTTTGAGAAGCGCTTCACATTTCACCGCTGAATGCAGGCTTGCACTAATACATCGACAGGCTTGCAGAAAGTCTTTCCTTTTCTCCTAAATGTTATGTAACTGATGAAGAGCTCTGGGGATGCAAGACACAAAAGATGTCTTCCTCGAAACGCGTTGTCCCCCAATTAATCAAAACATTGTCAGGCGCTGTCACCTTCATAAATGTGTCCAAGTAATGGTGATGGAATTCTGCGCTCTGCATCACTTTTTAGGGAAAAATGGTTTACACTTACTTTTACATAATGAAGGAAAAGAAGCCTATCTGCTGTTTTTTTTTTTTTTTATGTATTGTTTTTATTCAGTAGTAATCGGTCAGCTGCCCTAACCAGTATGGCTGTCAAACTGAAGTTGTTTAAAGAGGAATTAACATTTTAGTCACTTTCATCCGGCTGTGGGGGAAGCTCGGATTAAAGCGGAGCACAGGTTTATTTCAAAATCTATAAAGATTTATCTTCCAGTCTGCGTTATACACAGATCTGGGGACTGAAATAATAAACTCACATTTAGTGGCTTAGAAAATCCTTGAAACCTTTTGACTTTTCCTCATGTGGGATTGTAGGCACAAATTAAAAAAAATTTAGTTAGGGAGAGGAACTGTTAAGTGGAAAGAAAATTTGATATAATTTTTAAATATTTTAACAAAATTAAATCTGAAAAGGGTAGTGGGCATTAACCAGCTCTCTTTGCTTTGATTCCCCTCAGAAAATTCCAGAACAATAAATTGGCAACAGAAGTCAAAAAGTATACCTGTGTGTTTCATTAGTTTTCAGTTGATCCATCAAAGCATTATAACCACCAACAGGGATAAAGATGCAGTGAAATCTGAAGTATTGTAAGGTTCTAAAACAATATCACACATTTTTAAAAATATTTTAAATCCATCAAATAAAAATGGTGAAGTTTTTGTAAAGCTGCAAACCTACCAGGATATGACTCTCCTCAAACTGACTTAAAATAACTTACTGGCTGGGAAACTGGACCTTTTTCAGTAAAGCAGTGAACTGGTCCATGGTAATTCTGGTGGGGTTGTAGAGATCAACAGCTCAGGTGGGAGACGCTGTTAGTCATGCACTCCACCAAATAGCCTTTAATAAAAAGTGAAAAAAAGAAAGCCGATGTTGAGAGTACATCCCGAGACATTGGCAAACATGCAAAAGAAGGTTCAGATGAGAGCAACAAGGAACTTTCTGGTCTATATGCAAAATGCCACGTGGGACAGAAAACCAACACTACACATCGCCCCGAAAACACCATCCTCGCTGTAAAACATGGTGGTGGCTGTATGGTGCTGTGGAGATGCCTTTTACAAACAGGCAAAGGGAAAGAGGAATAAACATTTTAGTCACTTTCATCCGGCTGGTCAGAGCTGATGGGAAGTTAGATAAAGCTAAATATAGGAAGGAAATACTTGGGACTGGGCAATTCCTGCTGAAAAAATGACCCTAAACACGCTCCCAGGGAGACCATGGATTGGTTAAATAGATGCAAAATCATTTGTTAGAATTATACAATCAAAGTCAAGACCAAAATTTAATCAGGAATCTGTGGAAGGAGTAGAAATTAGAGATTGTCCATCCTATTTGACTAAAATTTGAAGGTATCTTTTGAATTATGCAATCCTTTATATAAAATTTTCACATAAAATAAAGCAAACTTTTCTTCAGATTCCAAACATCAAAAATATGACAAGGGTAAATTGGAGTGAATATTTCAAAAAAAAAAGCATTATACATCATTGTGATTGTATGGGGCGGCGGTATTTGCTTTGCCACCGACATGTCTTGATTTCAAAATGTTCAACCCGTTGTAAAATATGATAAAATGTCACACCAACTGTACCTTCCCAACCATGTTTAACTTCACTCCCGTCATGGTAAGGTGAATAGAAAGGCAATAATAACTACGATAAGAAAAGTGAATAATTCACTATCCCACCGTGAAACCGAGGCCTCCAGTGTTTTTATTTTGAGCATAAAACAGAGTTTGCTCTTCATGTGTTAAATCCACAGTGATTTTCATACACCTCGCGATGGGCTTTAGAGCTTGTTGTTCCTTAGAGCTCGTGTTCAACATCAATTTATAACCTCCCTCACTTCTTTGTGTCTGTTCAGCTGGATGAGAGTGTGCTTTTTCTTTCTTGGGGGAGCATATAAAGAACCTGCCTCCTGTCTGACAACAGCGATGTAATCATAAATGCATCACAAAATGGCATGGGACAGAACTATAGTGCAAAGACAGTGTAATAGTCTTTCACACACGGCATCATATTTCCATTTTCTATGACACTCTGTTGCAGCGAGGAATTACCATTTGCTTGTGTACCTTTGTTTCGGAGCTACACACGGCTCCTGTGTGGAAAGTCCCAGAACTAATGACAGACTTTTAGCTGCTAAACTGACAAAAGTGTTGTTATTTGGGTTTTATCTTCGGCATTGTTTCAAAAACATGCTGCCTGGCTAGATAAGGAATTCCCTGTGGTGGAACCCTCAACAGTCAGGGAAGACAGGCCTAAACAAAAGACTTCTCCGACTGTGAATAATAAAACTGGATCACGAGTCACATTTCACATGGAAAACTGGAAGTCTTCTTTTACTGAAATTAATGAGAGCTGCATTAATGTGATAGTTTTCTTTGACTTCTGAATCATTTAGACTAAGACCCTAAACATTTCTTCCCTGCAACATACCCTGTTAGCTTATTCATTCTTAATATTTAACTGTGTTTTTTTTTTTTTTACCTCCTTCAAGGTTATTAAAAGGCAGAGCCATCTTATCTCCATGTACACTGTGCAGAGGGCAGGGCTGACAGCTCATTATAGGTCATCTACATGAAAAGATCCATAATTACACTACTGTATGTACAGGTAGCAGACTGTATTGATCCCCATGGGAAATTTCTTTTGGTTGGCTATTGTGATGAATAAGGCAGTTGAAGGTGAGACCTTTGGGTCAGCGGCTGAGATTCAGTATCTTGCTCAGGGACACGTGAACAGAGCTGAACATTGATTTTGTGCCTCAAAGAGCGTTCTTTAATTTATCTGTCCTAAAACCACTGCTCAATCTTCGCTGCATTTCATCACTTTGGGTGGGAGATGTTTTAATAATTCAGTGAGCTGAGTGAATTGTTACAATTTCAGCCCTGATAGCTATATCATGTTTAAAGCTGCAAATTAGACTGTTGAGTTAGTAAAGTTTAAAATTGCAATGACTTTGTGGCAAAAATATTGCTGCTATTTCAATCACAAACAGGGGTGTTTTTTATGTTTAACATGATTGATTGCCACAAGCTAGTGTATAACTTTTTTGGTTAACATTTTCCAAATGCTATTTGCATTCGCTCCCTTTTTTCTTTTGATACCCCTAAAAAAATTCCAGCGCAACCAACTGCCTTCAGCAAACAGACTCCACCAATTTGTGATTCAGTCTGAATACAAATACATACAGCTGTTCTGTGAAGGCCACAGTTTGTTAGAGATCATTAGTGAACCAAACAGCATCATTAAATCTAATGAACACAGCACATGGGTTAGGAATAAAGTAGTGGAGAAGTTTAAAACAGGTTAACTTATAAGAACTTATAATGTTAACGTTTGAATCTTGGAGAGCATTTTTTTTCTTCATTCAACTTCAATAACTGCTTAATCTGAAAAGGATTCATTGAAGATTAGTGCCAATCTCTAGCAGTCAATGGGTGAGATTGGTTAATAGCCTATTCTGTCTAAACCTTAGTTTATAATGCTGACGGAGAAGTGTAAACTAGGCTTTAGGCATGAATGAGCACACAAATGATCCACATCACCCTTAATACACTATCCACTCCATGAAACACGGGAGTGGTACTGTAATCCTGTGGTAATGCCTTTATTCAGCAAGAACAAAGTATTAGATAAGAGTTGATTGTGAGATGAATTGATTTAAAAAAAAAGATTTCTTGTGACTCCAGTTTCCTTTTTTCATAGTAAGCAGATAGGGAATGGGCAGAGAGAGAAGGGGGAAAGACATGCAGCAAAGGTCAAAAGGTTAGGAATTGAACCCCATGAGGCTGCATTAAGAACCGATTCCTTCTGTACATGGCAGACTCACTCTACCACTACACAACAAACTGCCTCCTGATGGATAGACTTCTATATGGGACTATCGTGGATAAAAAAAAAGTTGAAGAGACTGTAAAAGAATTAAGACTGGGGTAGAAAGTCAACTTCCATGGGGCAGTGACCTTTAAGATACAGCCAGAGCAACAATAGCATCCTTAACGGCAATGCATATTTATTTGTTTCAACAGCCAAGTCAAAGTATCTAATTCCAATTAAAAATTTGCGGTTTGACAAAAACTCGAAATTGCTGTTTACAGAAACTCTTGTGTTATTCTTTCACTTAAGGCTTACATTAAAACATGCAATCACAAACAAAGTTTTTGGTTGTAAAGTAACAACAAAAAAAAGAAGTTCACATAGTTTTTTAATACATTTGCTATTCATTGTAGCTATCTTTTAAATAATTAATGTTCCTCATATTAGATTAAAATAATGAATAACTTTTTCAGTTTTTACTGTTCCAATTATTGTTGAATTTTAAACTAGATGGACGCTTATGGTGCTTTACAGCACACTGGTTCACACATCATAAAGCTTTCAGCTGAATTAAACTGTGATTATTTTCAAGGCATAACAATCAAGTTGAATTAAATATGAAGGCGAAAATATGAAAAGCCATATATTATATATTCTTCCCAGGGGGCTGTTTTATTGCCGAAGAAAATGATATAAATGTAAATAGTGTTAAAATACTTTGCTGTCGATTTGCTCTGTCTTTATTGCATTATAACTAGAAAAGAATATCAATTAAAATCTTTAAAAAATATATTTTTTACAGACTATCTGATGATTTAGAAGAGTGGTAAGCCAGTTGTACCTCTACTGGCTTATTGCTTAATTAAATGACAAATCGGAGGATTGGTTTGCAGAATGCCTGAATTGACGTCAATTGGATTGGTTAGGTGACAGAGCCAGGCTCCGCCCCCCGTGGGCCAAGGTAGAGCGTGCTGAGAGAGGGAGGAGGGAACAGGGGGCTGAGCTGATCCCACGTGTGACGCTTTCATTCCCGGCTCAGTAATATTCTCATAGCGGGGCTTTGCATATCTCCTGCCCTATCTGTGTGTGTCTGTCACTGTTACTGTAGTCCCAGCCTCTGTAGTTTGGAATAGATATGGAAGGAGACGGGAGTCAAGCCACGTCCGGAAGCCTAAATGATTCACAACATGACCCGGGGTAAGAATCTTTTTCTAAATTTAAACCAAAGGTACGTTTTTTGTCATGTTACAACATCTTGGAGAGGACTTCGACTGCCGTGCTGGATTCGTCCTCGCGCAGTACGCACTTAAACCCGTGCACGGGTCCGTTCTCAGATGCAGTTTTAAACACCACAGCTTTGTAGCGAGAGTGGCCTCCCCCTTTTATGTAGATAGAGTAATTACTAAGCGCGAATGTGCTTTCATAGTCTCCCTTTATCCTTTAAGGTCGCTTTTAGAAGTAGTTAGTCGTCAAAATGGCCGAACTGACATCTGGACTCACTTCTGTTGTGTTTTCCCCTTACAGTAAAATGTTTATCGGTGGCCTCAGCTGGCAAACCTCACCAGGTGAGACTGTTATTCTCTTTTGACGCCGTGTCCAGTATTCTTGTGGGTTTTTTTCTTTCTTGTCGCTGTGACTGAGTGGTCGTTAGTGCTGGCGGTGTATGTGCGAATGTGCCCTGTCTGTTCACTAGTGTTCTGTATGGGATATCTTAGTAGTGTGTGTGCGCACGATGTTATTTTTGATCTCCGTCCATCTGAAGTCCTCTATTCGACCCCTATGCGCATCGCGGGGTGTTCTTTCCCCCCTTTCCCTTCCTTTTTTTTTTTTTTTGAAAATGCAGTGACAACAGCGTGCCCATGTTTTCTGTCAAATAACCCGACATATTCTCTCTGTTCACAGACAGCCTTAGAGACTATTTTAGTAAATTCGGAGAAATAAGAGAATGTATGGTGATGAGAGACCCCACGACAAAACGCTCAAGGTAAACACAGGGCTTTTATTCTCCCCATACTTTTCCTTCCCACACTGCACATGACGATTTCGCTTACTTTGACCGTGTTTAGTGTTAATCCAGCTTGTGTGTGCGTGTGCGCGCGTGAGTGTCCCTGTCTGCGCGCGCGCGCCTGCGTGTGGTTTCACAGCGAGCCAGATAAGCTTAAATGCTCGCTGCTGTAAAGCTGCGGCCGATTGCAATTTGACATTGACTTTGTGACTGCACCGCAATGTTGGTGGAGCGTCGTCTCACTGTGTAACACACCACACAATGTTCAGCGCTGCCACCCCCCCATGCCTGTTTTAAATCTCTGCTATAATGTATTTATAAGTAAATATTATAACAGTAATAAGGTCACAGGAATGTTAGGATTTTTGTCTTTCACATTGTTTCAGCTTCGTATAAATTTCTTAAGTCTTATATTGTAAATAATACTGGTAAGAGTAAATTTTTCTCAATGGGTTTTGAATGTCTAAAAATTTTGAAATTGTCTGTGTTTCTGTTTTGCAGAGGATTTGGGTTTGTTACGTTTACAGATGCTGCCAGTGTAGATAAAGTCTTAGCTCAACAGCACCACGAACTAGACTCAAAGACGGTGAGTTTATGCTTTCTTCACTTACATAAGAGTTGTATTCATGTACTGTCTCTGATGTGTTTTGCCAACTGTGACTTTTTACCCCCCCCCCCCCTTTTTTTTTTTTTGCCTGAGGCCCCCTGGTCAAACACCTATTAAGGTTAATAGGCTGCTTAGATCAACGTCAGGTGCATTTTCTAAAAAATATGGACACATCTGTGTTTTATGAATAAAACACAGATGTGTTCACTTTTACTTGTCTGGTTAAAAATGGGGCTGACCCCCCCCTTCTCCATGCTTCCACATGTATATATATTTGATGTGGACCCAAAAGGGCGCGCTGTCTGAGGGTTCAGTTTGATCACTTTTGATGAACTGATTATGTTCCTAAAAGAATGGTCTTGATGTATAGTCCCCTACATACACACATATTGAAAATAGTGTTTTGGCGTTTACAATCCATACTAATCTTTTTAAAACACCCACCATGCTGTTCAAACTAACTATTGAATTTAATAAAATATAATTACAAAGGATAAATGTATTAGCGTGGTGGCAATCAATGAGGAGCGACGAGTTAGATGTTTGACGTTACAAACATGCATTATGCTCTAGGGAAAAAAAAGAAGCGAAAAAAAAAAGAGTGCAGCCGTTTACCTTGCTTAAATAAGTGAATTCATCCACATGCGTTTAGTTTTTGTGTGTGGTCTGCTAGGGTTTTAGAAATTTGTCATCAGATAAATAATTAAGGAATTTAAAGAGGTTTTTACAGTGATTGATTAGATAGGATTAAGCTGGAATTAAATTTGTCAGGGATTTCTTCTTCAAAATATCCAGATTTGGAAGCTTGGTGTATTTAACCGCATATCCGCATTCAAGGAACGTGTTTGTTTCATGGATTTTGTTTTTATGTGTGTATGTATATATATATATATATATATATATATATAAGGATATTCCATCAAGGATAATGTAATGTGGAAGATATTGGAAGCTATGTTAATTTATGCTATTATTTTCTCCCTTCTAAACTGCTTGCTGTTTGTTGGACAGCAGACCTCGCATTATTTTGGATAATTCTTTTAACTGCAAGATATGTAGTGATGTAGCTAACTCTTTTATTGGGGACATTGATCTTTTTGGATCGTATTCAAAATAGATCTTTGTGCAAGGCTTTACTTCTTTAAATTAGTTTGTGGGTTTGGTATTCGTGCTACTCTTAACTTGGAAAAAAACAACAACCTTTTATTTAAATAATAATATTGGATCTTTTTTTATTACTTGTACATAAAACCTTATCTTGAAATGGGGCTTGTTTAAGATGCTTTTTTTTTCTTCTTTTAAGAGAGATCATTTCACCCAGTCTCTCACTTGAAGGTTTATTTTTGCCTTCCTCTATAGAAACATTTTATTTGTTGTGTCCTCTGCCCTATCAGCTCTATTACATTGTTATGGGAAAATGGGCGATAAAACCATACAGTGCCTTCATGTAGAGTGAAGGCAAGGTGAAATTACCAATAAGTAACACTAACAGCATCCAAAGAGGGGACTCCATACTGGCACGTTAGGAGACTGTTTTTAAATGGGGGACGGGGTGGGGAAACCATTCAGACATATTTTGAATCCTGAGCGGTTTGATCATTTCAAGTTTGACATTTTGAAAGAACAGCTTTGTGACAGTTTGACAGCATATATATTTACAGCAAAGGTCGGTATTGGGGGAGGGAGCGGAAGGGTTGCATAAAAAAAAAAAATTTCACACCTGAGAGCTGGCCAGCGCTGCTCCGATCTTGTGCCGACGCTTGATAAATGAAGCCATTCTTGCTCTGTTGCCTTGCCCGAAGGCACTCTGTAAAAGGAGGCACGATGAAACGGTTGCATTCTTAAAGTTGTTTTAATTAGTCTGTTAAGATACTCACTGGATTATACTGGTGAACTGCTAATACCTCATTCTCAAAGCACAGTTTTTAGTTTTGTTTTTTTAGGTCACGGTTGTTGATTGCAGATTTTATTCTTGAGCCAATACAAAAGCTTGTTCAAAGTTTTCTTTTTTCCAACATCCATCCATCCATCCATTTCCTGAACAGCTTAATCCTCAAGGGGTCGCGGGGGGGCTGGTGCCTATCTCCAGCTGTCAACGGGCGAGAGGCGGGTTACACCCTGGACAGGTCGCCAGTCCATCACAGGGCTTTTTTCCAATAGTTAAAAGGAAAATAATGTTGTTACTGGTGACCTTTTTTTAAATCTAGATACAATGCCCTATTAGTTATTTAAATTGCCTTTTGTGATGGTGGTTGAATTATTATACACTATAGTAACTGTAAAAACACGCAAGTTGGTTTTTCATCAACTAATGAAAATGAGTCGTCATATATCTCACCTATTCTAGGCTTGAGGTCATATTTGACAGACGTGTGTCATACATTTCATATCTAAAACTACCTTACCCTTAGAACCGAGCATTGACTTTTGAAGGTCTTAACATCAGGTCATCATTGCCTATGGATGTAAAGCCAAGCAGACTTCTGGATCCTAACCCACTTTCCTGTATCTTGATGCTTTGAGATGTTTTTCTTTATTTTCACTCAAAGTGTTTCTCTCTTTATTTAAACTTATTGAAGGTATTTTATTTCTTTTATTAGTCAGAAGGAAGCTAAAAAAGAAAGATAAAGACCTTGCCAGTTGATTTATCTTTTAAATGAACACTTTCTTAAACATGTTAATGACTGGTACTGGAATTTATAGCTTATATGACCACGATTTAAATCCTTTGTCTTTCTTTTTTTGTTATTTTTTTTATAAAAGGCAATTTAGTTTGGCCAATAATATTCTTAAGTACTTTTATTGCACAGATAGTTCTGTGATTATAGGGGCAATGAGAGACTTTGAAATCACATGCAAATTATATCACTATGCTTTTCTTTATTGTTATTTCTTTGCTAGCTGGTGTTGGTAGTCATCGATGACATTATCATTAACATGCATAATTATATGCTAAAAAAGTTGTTTTTTTTAGTTTCTAAAGTGCAGTTCATCTGTTTGCAGCAAAAAGCACAGGCTGCTGGCGTTGTCTTTGTTACCATTTGTCCCTTTCCTTTATCTGCTGTGCTGTTTTGTACTTTAATGTTTCCACTATCAAGATGGCATTGCGTTAGGATCTATCATATCTTTGATAAAGTTGCACAGCAGCAGCACGGGGCGATAAATGATTTGGCCCAGCAAAAATGGATAGTTCTTGATGTGTTTGCAGATGCTGATTTGATACAGGTCTCCCACTTTTATAGTGCTCAAAGAAATCCTTATGGGTCCCTTTGTCGCTGGTAACCTTGGAGTGAGTGGCTGGAGGTAGAAAGACTGTGAACAACTTTAGTCATGTCAGCAGTCTACTGGAAGTTTATTTCCAACATTAAAAGCTTCAACATTGTTTCAATATTCAAGATTGAGCACTTTATCAGGAGTTACTTTACTTTACGTCATTTTTTTTGAGAAAAATATTATTTCAGATCAAGTTATTAACAGTTTACTTCACAAATTTTTGATTTATTTTTATTCCATATATATTAAAATTATACAGTGAAATAAACAGTGTTTCCTGAGGACTTGCCTAAGAAATCATCCAATCTCCTTGGTCATCAATGTCTGTCTAAAAGATGTGCTCAGCCTCCATGGAAACCTACTACCTTATTGGCTGTCAGCCAATACTCTTCTATGGTCACATTTTATACTATGAGCAAATGAAATCTAAAAGTATCTAATTGATGAAGTGATTACCGTAGATGTTTGAAAGAGAAGATACGATTTTAGAACTTTGTTTGATCAGTCAGTCTCTACTTATAGAGGTGTTAAACTGTTGAACACCCTACTGACTGAAATGAAAGTAATGCCCAAATTTACTATGTTAATTACTAGGATAAAGTTTTGGCAAAAAAATAATCAAAATTTTATTAATTTTTAATTAGTATTAGTTTTAGATGTGAATGAATGAATGTTATATAAACTTGTGTAGTGTGTGTACGGATTTTATTGATATTATTAATGTTCTGTTTTTATGTTAATTAGATGCCTAACCAGGGACAAGAGTTGAAAAGCAGCATTTGCTCTACATCCTAAAGCATCACATCACTCGCAACTTGTTTTACACTTTGTTGGATTGCAGTGTTCTTGATAAATAAACAAATGAAATTCAATAAACACTGAAAAAACACTGAACTGCTCATGAGCCCACTGTGGAAGAACCTTTAACCATTGCTCCGTTAACTTCTCTGTTTGGAGGAATTAATCTCCATCATCCTCATAATTTTGGGAAAGTAGAACTCCAGAAGAGTGAAAAGAAAAATTATTAAGACAACACCACTAGTTATTTTCTTTGCTGATTTTTAACATTAAAATATTTGTAATATTCTGTCAAGGAAGCAACATTATCTACCTATTTTGGAAGTGTTTGTGTCAAGTTTTATTGCTTCCATCCCTGCTTCAGTGTTAACTCAGATATGCGTCGTTATAGACATATGGACCTATGATTTGTAGTTTGGATTCAACTGGAATTAATGATTTTGATGTAAATTGTCAAAGAAAATCTCTGCTCTCTAAATTTTGTACATCCTTTGCTGTGTGTGTATTTTAACCTCCAAATAATAGTTTCTTGCTGCTCAGCCTCTGTCCATAAGCATGCCACCTTCAATGCTTGTTCACTTGGTCAGATCGGTTAGTTTGTTGCCTCCTCAGCAGTTGATCACATGCTGGCTCTCCATGAAAAGACATCTTTCTGACTGTCTAGCCTCCTATGCTATCGAACCAGCAATGAATGATTTTGTTTGATTTTTTTTAGATGCATTAAAGTCCTGTGTTCATGTTCATTCAGCCATTCCCAAATCTGATCAAAACAACATGGTGAAATCTAGATCACGGGTTAAATTTAATGAATTTAATTTTGATTACTTGGTTTACAGTGTTATTTGCTCAGTTTGACAAATTTTACATAGTTCCTCAAAACTAAGGTTCACATCACTCCAATTAGCCAATAAATGATGGTTTTGTGGTTCGTTGGTGGTTTGTCGTAGTTTCTGTTTCACTGTGCAGAACGCACCACAGCTGTTGGAAAGGTTTAGAGATGATGTTGGTGAATAGAAACACATTCCTATAGGAAAATATAAATGAGCTCTAAGTCATTTGCTAGACATCATTTAAAGTGAGCTTGAAATGGTGTAAAGCTGAAAAGAAAATATTAATGCTGCTGTAGAAATAATGAAAATAGTGAGGCTGGCAAGCTATTCTTAGATAAGAAGAACATAGGAAACAAAAGCTGAATTCCTAGAATAATTACATCCGTTTTAATATCGGGCATAAAATGACGCCAGGAATGTATTGAGCACTATTCCTGTAATCATATATTAGAGCAGTTAAATCACATTGGTGGATTTTATGCAACCTTGTTGCATAGGTGGTATCAACGTATTGATGAAACTAAAAGATCACTCTGCTTTTTTTGCCTTAAATAACCAATGCAAACTATATTTTTGATGTTTAAGCAGGCTGTATAGGCCCCAATATAAATTTAACTATGCAGGAAAAAAGGGGGATGCTTATAGGTGTCATGCAACTACCCATTAAGTAAAACCATATATATAGTTTGGGTTATCTCTCTACCAAAACCCACACAATGTTTCCACACCAGGAAGGATAATTGTTTCCCAAGTTTCTGAAACTGAATTCATGGTGGCAGTAACTCTGTGACCTTTTTAATAAAATATCCCAATCATGTGAAATTGGTTCATTAGCATTAGCTTTTTAAGGCATGTTGGATTAAAAAGTAAAAATGCTAGGGTGTTCTGACCAGCATAGACGCTTCATGTAATATTGCTTAAAAGCAAATCTAACCTAAATCTAAACATTTCAGCTGGATTTCACAAAATGCTAGGAATCTTAATCATCCCACCCGTTACAGATTTAAGAGTCATACACTTTGCTACTATAAACAACCTACAGGCCTCTACCTTTCTGCTCCAGTTTTCTCCTTTTTTTTCATCCTGTGTTTTTTGTCTGGTTATGAAACACTTAGGGAAGGATGAATGCGAACGAGACATATGGGCATACGCAGCCTGAGGGTTTTGAAACACACTTGCTGGTAATTCAGAACATATTTACCATTTTTCATGATGTTTGGTCCAATTCAGATAGATGCAACCAGTAGCATCTGTTCAAGACTACGTTTCAAGGCAGGGTGCTATGAACCAGAGAGATCACAGTTACATGATTTTTCCGTTTTGCAAGTGACAGATTAAATATTTATAAGGCAGCGGATTGATTGCTGGTTGGCTTATATATATATATATATATATATATATATATATATATATATATATATATATATATATATAATGTGATTCATAAGACCTTTAATAATTAAGAGGATGTAACAAAAATTGACCTTGAGCTAATGACTCTACAAATATTTCTAAATGGAAATTTATTGATTTTTGTCTTAATTTTTCTAGTCATATTTTTTTGAAACTTTCAGAGCCCAGCAATACTTGTTTGTCCAAAGATTTTGGTTCCTGGTTATTTCGGCTCTAACTGACCCCAAGTCAGCTTTTCCTTGCATTCTTGAAGCTGCAGGTCTAAGCAGGGAAACAGCCCAAGAGGAAATCTGGAGCGGAGGCATGGATGAGCAGCAGCTCGATAGGATTTAGACATAAAGTCAAATTAGTGAGCTAAACTGACTTGCTCGTGTTTAAGTATAGCAGGTGCTCCATCTTCTGCAGTTAATTAAGGGGGATGGCAGTATTAGCACATAGAGTATCTGTTGCGTGTCACGTACCTATCGTCGGATGTTTGTCTAGGCAGAAGTGTTGTAACTTTGAAATATTAGTCAGGACTTTAATCATTACGATGGTTTTGCATGTTTTTCAGAACCTGGGGAGGTGACAATTTGCTCGCAGCGCACCACGCCGCTGCATATTTTGGAATCACAGCAAACCGCTCCTTTTTTTTAAAAGAAAAAAAAAGTTGTCATTTCACAGCAAAAAAAATCAGTGCAGATCGACAGGCCAGATATGACATTTTAATTTTGTGTCTGTTTTGTTGCAATCGCACATGCACACCTGTGGACCTGCTCTCACTCCTATTAGGAAGAAGCTGTGTGCTTTGATAAGGCTTTTTCCTTTTAGCTTAAACACCACATCATCACAGTAACTTAGATATGTCTTAAGAGAGATGAAGAGAGTTTACCCAGGAGCTGCATTAATATATGAAATCCTTTTGTATGATATGAACTCAAGATATATGCCGGTTCTCTGCCCTGATCTCCCACAGTTGCATGCAAAAGCAGCCCTTGGAGACCCTCTAGTAAAACCCAGAGCCGTGGAAGATAAAAAGTGGTGGGTTTGGCGGGGGGATTCCTTTTGGTCTGTTCTCATTCCTTATGTTGACATATCAGGTTGTATAATGTCTCAAGGAAATTCCCGTTTGCTCTTTCAGAGTTCCTATAACAAAGGTGTATCAGAAGCTGATTCCAGAAAGTCTTCCATTAATGTACCATATAGAGTCGGTGCAAAAATATTTAAATGCTTCACTGGAAAGCTCCGTTTTGCTATAGGCTACATCTACATAAGGTGCCTCACCAGTAGCACATCATTACCATGTTGGTAATCGTGCTCATGTGTTCCGCATGAACTCAACCGTGCAGACTGGTTAGATAGTTAAGATTTATTTGAGGCACTCGCATTGCAAAAAGGCACACATACTGTAATTGCAGAGCTCTTTGAAAATGGCATCACATTAGTGGATGCCAGTCAATTGTACATAACAGGTTCTGCTACCATGAGATTGCTAGAGTAATTGAATAAATGGGGAAAAAAGGACCTCATATGTTGTATAGACAGCTGTTGGTAATAATAATACCCAAATCTATGCATGAGATAAAATATTTTTTCACAAAAAAAAAAGCATGTCATTTGCTAGATATGTGTTAAAAGATTTTGCTCTGGGTAAAAACGGTCATTTTGTTGAGCTTTATTGAGCAACAGCGGGTGAAAACATGGCTGGTGTTATTGTTTACGTTTCTACCCATTCTACCTTCAGTTACAGTAATTTCTCTCAGTAACTGTGATATTATTATCTCATCTTTCAGTCCTACATGTTTTTGTTCCATTTAGGTTCAAGAAAATGGTTCACCTAACTCAGTCTGATTTGTTCTTTTTTTTTTCTTGTGATGTGCTTTTCAGGTGGAGGAGTGTAGTGTAGGGTTAATAAAATATTCTACTGCGGTTAACCACAGGGACATTTTCATTAAATTGACATAGAAAATATGACAGTATCCTATCTCCCACTTCAAACAGAAGACAATTATAATTAAAAACTGAAAGTTTAAACTTTTTTTTTGTAAAAGAAAAAAATGTTTTTTTGACTTGTAAACACCTCTCTTTTTGTGGACAACTTAATTGTAGCACAAGTAAAGGTGCACCAAGAAACCTACTGACTGGAATTGACATTGGATTTCTAGGCTTTACTGACTGGTTGGAAACTCAACTATATATATATATATATATATATATATAAATTTTTTTTTTTCCTGATAAGTTAATTCACATAACTAAGAACTAACAGGTTATGCCAAAAGCAGCACTCCTTAGTGCAGAAGTTGTTTCCAAAGCATCTAAAGGAATTAGTGGCTTTGAAGACAAAGCCAAAAGAGGCGCAAAAGGTATCACAGGCTCAACAAGTGTACACATTTTTTTTATAAGAAAAATAATAGGGTAATAAAATATAAATATCTAATTAAGGATTTTATTAAGATTTGAATCTTTTAATGGGTTTGAAGAGAGACCAAAAATAGTGTCTTTGCGTGGCAAATATCCTGGTCACTGACGTAAGAGAGAACTGTAAGGACAGATAGTAGATGTTGAGAATAATTGTAAACAATAAGGGCTGTCAGAAAGATCTTGGACCAAAGTTGATTTCTTAGCTGCTGGATGAGTGACTTCAGACTTATTTTGAATTTGAAGCTTTTTCATCCAGTCAGATGAGGGTTTTTTCAGAAAAATGCTGTAAGCAGTTCAGCCTCATATTTTTGATCCACTGATGATCCATAAGCCACAATTCAAGCTAATGTAGATGTGTTACAATGACTTATACGTCCACCATTGTATACAATAAATAACCTACAAAGTGCATGAATAGTGAAGGTTTAATTCAGTGTCTTGTGCATAACTGAAGTGGGTTACAACACAGAGTCTGCACTTAGTCTATTACTTAAACAGAAGGTTGAAATAAGTTGAGCAAAGTTGCTCTGTATCATCCTTTTTATGGTTCTTCTTGGGTCAGTTATAGTGTTATATTGCCTCAGCTTTTAATATAAATAAATAATGACCACCCTTAGCAAAAGACTTCAAGAAATATGTTGAATGATGCTAAATATAGCTCTTAAAAATACTTCATTAATATGTATTGGCAGGTCACCACTAAACTGGCCAGATGACTCTTGATTGGTTAATTTCTTGGCACAATCTGCCTGATTGATGATTAGTTTCAAAACTCTTTAGATCTGTTTAGTTTGTTTATTCTCCTAGATTTTTCAAAAATCTGCTTCTGATGATTATGCTTGATACACACCCCTTTCACCTTCAAATGAGCTGCTAACTTTAGATATTTGCATACCTTTTTCACTGAAAATGTTTTCTAGAGATGTGTTAATTGTTTCCCAGCATACATTTAAAGTTACAGAATAACCCAAAGGCTTTGCATTATTTCTCTGTAAAACTCTGAAATAATCATACATTAAGATAACTTCCCCATCCTGAGAAGATAATTTAGACAGCAGTTATGAAAAATATTCAAAACATGTTTCATAAAAATTTGGTTCAAGATGTTTGGCAGAAAAAAATAAATATATATTATATACATAAATATATTATAATATGTATTTCATGCTGCACAGGCTTCAGTCCAAGAAATATTTTAATCATACTCAAGGGCATGTATTACCACTGAAACAAATGCACTGCAGGTCCACTTAGCTGTTCCTAAACGTAAGTGTCTTACATAACAAAAAAACAAAAAAATAACTCCAGGAAGGAAGTATCAGGTGAAACTGACACAACATTTCGGTTTTGATTCTTACATTATCCAGTGCACATAAGAGTGCATATACTGGCTCTGCCTCTTAGGAAGCCACTTTGTTTAGAAAGATGATATAATAAATGCACAGCCTTAGAAAAATAGACTGTCTGCAGTTCCTAGAAAGATTACATAGGGGATATTCATGACCTGATTTTGATTTCATTGCTTTGTGATTTAAATAATTAAAGTTTGATTTCCCCAGATCAGTTCATTCAGTTACTTCATCTTTTAACAGAAAACTGACCTTAACTGGCACTGTTGAAGTGCTTCTTTATGCATGTGGACAACAGACATTATGTCAGCAAGTCCAAAAACAATTAGTGTACACTCAGTTATTATTGAAGGTTTAATATATTTTTTTATTTATTTGAAAGTAAACCTAAACAGTAAGATATATTACCAGGTATAGGACTTTGTATTCAGAGCATAATCTGTTATCTTTGCTCAAACAGGGTGCCAGAAAAAAAATAATTGGGTTTGAATTGGTTATGCCTGAGGCTAAGTGCTAAAACAAATCTTTAAATGAAATTTATTACAAGCGGGGTTACCGTGCCCAGGTGTTATTGAATTCATTTCTCATTCTGACCTGATTTAGAACGATAACCGTAATAAGTCAGACTGGCAGAAAAGATGACAGTGACATTGCACATCATGGATTCCCTTCAAACAGATTAAAATGCAGTCTATGTCAATGGCTTAATTGATCCGTGCAAACGGTGTCTTTTGTTTCAATTGTTTTCGTTAGCAGGGTATTTTATTGTTTCTTTAAATAAATCAATTTGTGCTGATCGTCATTTTCACCAGTGCAAAGAATTTCTTATTCATTTATGTATATATTTAAGGTTCATTCATAGGGAACCGCAGTACCTCGTTAAAAGGGTTCTATGAAATAAAAACAGGGATGTATTCAGCCAAGGACAATTTAGGGGGACATTGTGGTTTAAGGCAGTTCACTGCTCTTCATTGGAAGTACAAGGTTGAGGAGACCCCCTCAACCACCAACACAACATACCTTCATACCACAGAAATTAATGAGGAAAATGAAGCTAATAAGATAACAAGCACAAGATGGAGAAACAGGCTGATCTGACGCATCCTCCCGGTTATTTGGCAATATCTGGAGGCGTCACCGGCCTCAGACTCTCATTTTCTTCCTGTCATATTCAATCAGCAATTGCTGCCTGAAATAAAAAGTGAGTCTCTGGCGTGACCATGACCACCAGAATGTTCGGTGTGGCTGGTTTGCTCACTTTTCATTCTTTTTTGTGTTTGATGATGATTTGAATAAAGGTATCATGACCATTAAATATTTTGGTAGCATTAATGTTTTGGTCCAAAGATGCACACAGTAATTATTAGTAATGAATATGTGGTTTCACAAAGTATGTTGCTCAACGGAATAAATGCTGCGCCTGAAATGTTTCCGTGAGCTCCTTCCGTTGTAGATAATTAGCCGCATAACGAAATGAGGTCACTGCTAATGGTCATTTCTCTTTACATGCTTTGTCCTGATGAGTGACAACCCTAACTTCTCCTAATTAAACCAGTTTTTTTTTTCTACAAATCTGTGTATCTGGATCATTTAAAAGGAGCCAGGTAAGGTAGTAGGTCAACAGTGAATTTAAATACCAGGCTGTTATATTGTAGGGATTAATGTACTGAGTGATAAGGCCTTTAGCACAGGGCATTACATAGCAGTTGGCAAATGAACTTGTGACTAAGACTGTACGTCGAAGTAGGGAGTGATTTAATATACTACAACGTTTAATGCCGTTTGCCATTTGTTTTGCTGAATTGTTGGACTGCAGCACGGCTCTGTGAAAGCTGCTGAGAGTCCTGAATCGGTCTGTTCAACGAGAAAACAAACTGCAACTTTAATTAGATCGTGGAAAACGCACTATGTCAAATTGGGCTTAATTACGCAAAAAAAACTTCCTGTAGCTTTCACATGGCATTAAAAAAGTGTGTTGGTGGTTTCAATGTAAAACATGGCTGCAAATACAGCAAAGACAACTGCAACCACCAGTTTAGCTCAATAAATTATCATCATGCATCAGTTAATTTTTAAAAAATGTATATAGCTAAGTGCCCATTAACTGTGATGCTTCCCATGTAATTTTTTTCCTCATTTTTTGCAAATTTTGAGATTCAGCCTCTGCTAGATCTTTACATAATTGTGTACATTTTGGAAACATACATGCAATCTGATTAGTTCAGGAATGCAAAATTAAATATAGATGGCAATATGATGTCAACCGCTACAGTGTGACTTTATTGACCAAGTTTTCTTTTCACTTTCCGTTAAGTGGCATTTTACGTTACTTTGAAACAATAGAAGTTGCCTAAACAGCTTCAGCTCAGATGTTTTTATTAGTTTGCTGTTATGAAATTCTCAGTTATGTTGGTAGGCAAAATATTTCATGGAACTCGATCAAGACTTCGACTTAACTGCCTTTTTCTGGAGTGGTTCTTTCATTGAATTACTTGGGAACTCAGTGATTGTCTAGTTGCATCAAAATTCATTTTAGTTGAGTTGGACATGAACTGAGATGAGGACATCTGTTCATCTGTCAACAATTCACTCATCTACTTCACAGTTAATTTTCTATCAGCACTGTCAAGTTTTATATGCAGGCCTAGAAGGATCAAAATAGAACTAAAACATGATTCCTCCAATGCAGTGTTTTTCTTATTGAACAAGATTATTATTTTCTAAAATTGCATTCGCTCTTCTACTGACATTGATTGATTTGAAACTAAAATCTGTTTTGGTCTCTTCTGTGCACTATAAAGCATGACCAAGCCATGATTACTACAACCCTTATATTTTACTCATTTGATAATGGCGTTATCCTTATGACAAGTATTGTTTTTAAAGAAAGAAAATATTTTTGGCCTGAAATATTTTTGAACACAGGGTCAACTCATCTTACTATGACAGTTTTGCTGTTGGAGTTAAGTTGAATGTGAAATAGGTATTTTCTAGGGATGCAATGATACCACTTTTTTCAAACAGATATGATACCCATACTTAGATCTGAGTACTTGCCGATTGCAAGTACCAATGCCGATACTATAATTACTCTCATCATTAAGGGTTCAATAAAAAAAACAAAAAACTCTGCTTTTGAATATTGATACAATGTCGTGACATAAAATATTGCGATATATCGGCATATCGATATTTTCTTACTTCCCTAGTGAATTAGACAAAAAAACAATAGAAATGACCACAGAACTAAAATTTTAAGTGAAAAACATTTTCTGTTAAAGTATTGCAGCGTTTTCACATTTTAAGTATCAGTTCATGGTATTGGTTAACTAGAAGTACATTACAACGGTACTGGCCTGATACCAGTATCTGTATCACTCTAATCTGTCCAATATATAGTTCTTAAAATATTGCTAAATCATAATGCTACACTCTTGTACTTTACTGCTTTACTTAAGTGTGTTTTGACACAGAGCTATTTATTGGGAAAAAAAAACATCTGTCCACTCAATGTTTTTCATTACCCATGAGCCTTTTGTTCACCGTGCTCTTTAACTGATCAGCTATGTTACTTTCAGACATGTCTTTCAGTTTGTAATGGTTTATTTAGAGTGAATAAACCATTGTGCGTTATAGTTGCCTCTTGAGACATTTGTGTCCTCTTAAAAAAGGAAATGCATTTTTAAATTTAATAAACCATTATTCTTGATCCCAAAGATTATGACCTTGTGAGCAGTTGCAATTGTGGTCCTTTTGGTTCTTCCATCCACAACAAATGTGTCGTTCTCTTCTCTTTTTCAGATTGATCCTAAGGTTGCCTTTCCCCGTCGCGCCCAGCCTAAGGTAAGAATGAATTTCTCACTTAGCAGGGCTCCTAGAAAGTGATCATGCTTCATGTTGCTTTCTAAGTTTCATTGTGCTCACACAGTCTTCACAAAGAAAAACAAATATTGAGTGTGGATTTGTTGTTCTCAGCTTGGCCATGTTGTTTTACCAAAGTGGTTTCAGCTACAAATGATTACGGGGAAAGTTTCTGCTGTGTTGAAGGAAACCGTTAGATTTCCTTATTTCTGTAGCGTTTTAAATCCAACCGCTTTTCTGTGTCTTTACCATATTATGGCCTCTCTCTTTCCTAATGTGGTTTTCAGTCTTGTTGCCTGCAGTTTTATTCAGCAGGGGTATGAAGTCAAGCTCTACTGCCTCTGTACGTCAGCAGTGCATTTCTGATTGTAAGTAGTTTAAATTCTTTTTAGGCTGGATGAAAAGACTCAAGATCCTCCTGTGTTTCGTTGGCTGGTAAAATGTCTTGGGTGGCACACATTAATATAAAAAGGGCAAGTTTTATTTTTAACTGATTAGGCTGATATTTTTCTGAATACATTTTTCTGAACTGAATGGTGACTCCCCAGCTGACAGTGATGAATTACACTTACTGGCTGAATTACAAGTCGGGAGTTCTTTTGTCACATCCGGAGCTGAATGAAACTGAATGACATGAGTGATTTAGAAATATCTTTATTGTGCTGCATGCATGCAGAAATTGTCACAATTAGCACTGAAACAATGGGTGATTGAAGAAATAAGCCATATTCCAATCATGCAGGAACTGTCACACAAGCTCTTCATGATGCGTATTATCTTTTCTTTTCTTGATTACTGGTCTTGAGCGGTGCCATCGACAATTAAATATTCAGCGTGTGCAGATGGCACGGTGGAGTAGTCAGGCGCTTTGTTGACATGCCCCCTCACACCATCCACCAGCTAATATTGTGCAAGGCTATAGCGCAATGCACTGTAGCGCCATTCACCATCGCTTTCGGGGGCTTTTCTCCCACCTAAACCAGGTGGAAATCGATAATAGATTTTCTCCTTTTCCCTGGATCACAAAGAGGGGCATTGTTACAGACTTGTTCACGTTTCAAATAAAGAATTGGCAGTGCAGGGTTTTAGAGCCAGAGCACTCTGTGACTTAAGGATATCGGCGTGTGGCTGTTTTTTCCCCACTTTTTATTACACGGCAAGCCTATTGACTTAACTTCATCTCGTCCAAGCTTCGCTAATAAAAGTTGAAGGTGCAATACAACAACTCGGATGTTTGATGATGCATCTAATTAATAGGTGAACAAGTGAGTCAGCTTGCTGTGTGGGTTTTTGCTTTTATTTCTTTTTAAGCATAATGCTAGTTTTTGAAACAACTGAAAGGGAAGTAGGCTGTTATGTTCTAAAACATACTTTTCATGACTGGCACGATATTGACACTGGGAAAGCTCTTCAACAATGTTTTGTTAAATAGCCATAAAGCAAGCTTGCGAGAATGGCAAAATTGTTTCATTGAAAGTGGATTATAAAGGTTCCTTAAGCAATTGGATTAAACCCAAAAGATTAACATTGCAGTGGTTTGTACTTAAGGTTCAGCTGGTTTAAGACTTTTGAAAGAAGGTCCCATTCAGATGTTCCTATTTTTAAAGTCCTCTTTGTCTAGTATGAGCTTTTTTTTGTCCCTTTTTTTTGTCTCTGCTGTCTGCCTGCTTGGCTGGTTATGCAGTGGTTGAATAGGTTGCCTTTTTGTTTTAAAGAAGCTCAGCTTGGCAGATTCCTCAGTAGCATTGGCTTCAGAGAGCAAATGATGACGAGACCGATCGGCGTTCTCACCAGTTAGCGACTACCTTGCCGGCCACCTCGCTGGTGACCCCACGCGGCTCAGTGCTGCATTATGGTAAAACTATACAGTATGTACGTCACGTAGAGTTATGCTGAAACAGGCAGGGGGTGAAGGTGAACAAAGAGGACATTTCAGTGTAAACAAGCGTGGGTGTTTGTGCCGGGATGACAGGATCAGAGGAAAAAAACAGCAACAACTTGTATCAGCAGACAGTCCTGACACTGCCCTAAAACATGGACTGCTGAGAGTAGGGAGCAGACACAAGGATGTTTGACATCAGTCATTAGGTTATATTAAAACGCACATATCTGCTTAAGCATGTTTACATTCAGTGCAACCTTTAAGACAAGTACATCTAAAGTATTCATTCCTCTTGAAACTTTTCAAGCGAGCATCACATTAGAGCTCCAAACTACAGGCTGTGTTATTATAATTTATAATTATTGACCAACACAATGGATATCAATTGACTTTAGGCCAAGACTTTGACTAGACCATTCTGACACATGAATATGATCTAAACCATTCCACTTTTGTTCTGGCTCTATGTTTAGAGTTGTTGTCCTGATGGCAGGTCTGGCATCAGTATCCATGCTGATGTAAGCCATTCCCACGCCATGATGCTGCCACCACCATTTATGTAGTGGGGATGTTGTGTTCAGGGAAATGAGTTCAGATTGTGTTTTTAGGATTTTTTAAATTAAACTAACCCTGCTTTAAGCCTTTCTATAATTGTATCCCTTCCCTGTCTTCTGTTTCTTCATGATGCTGGCTGCTCACTGATGTTCTCCAACACACCTCTGACACCTTCACAGAACAGTCTGTTTGTACTGAGATAATAGTACAGATAGGTGAACTCTATTAGCTGCACTGTATTTCATTTGAGTAAATCCAAACACCAGTGATTATACACCACATTTCACTTTTTTATGCTATTATGCATCATGTATCATTTTCGTTCCCCTTCATAGCCATGCACTACTTTGTTCAGGTTTGTCATATAAAAGCTCAATAAAATGCATTAACAAAAAGGAAAGAGAGAAAGGGGTAAGAATACTTTTGCAAATCACAGTATATAAATGACACACAGTCATTTTGTCCCCATAATATTTAAAGCTTGCCCTTGAGAATCATGTAGATGCATAATTTTATGGGATTTTTCCTGTATCTATTTGCAACACAATATTGTTAAAGGGCACCACAAGAAGATAACCACGACCCCGTCAATCAAAGAAAACAGTTTAAGGAAATGCGGACTGGCACATACATTACAAATTTATAATGTTCTCCTACCTTAGCTAACATTAGGCTTTAATAAAAACAATTTTGTGTTATAGATAGAGGTTGTGCTTACAAGTAAAGAAAAAAATATAAAAGCAAAAGATATCAATACAGACTGGCCCGCAAATATTTAGGGATTTGTTTGCATTTTAGGATGATTGACGGGTGCGAATGAAAGGATTAAACAATCATGATGTGATTCATAGTGCTTTATGCACATTCATTTATGCCTCGTCTCCTCCTCGCCTGTCTGGGGATAGCCAAGGCATTGTTAGATAGGCAGCTGGACGTGGCTTTAGAATGCCAGGACTCCTCAGTAAGGCTTTCAGGATCTCAGCATTTACTTCCACACCAACCAAACAGTTCTGTATCTGCCGATTTACTGGCTAAAAACCGATCGTGTTGGATGCTGGTCCCTGCAGTGATTGCTCAGCTCCGATTCTTCTGAGCCGCCTTTTAACGTTGATACAAACACAGAAGGGATGGACGAAATTCATCCGTCAACACACATTACTTTGCTCTCCAAAGCATTGTTCGAAGTTCTGCCGTGAGTTCACACCTGGAAATTGCCTCGCAGATGTGATAAGTGGCTGGCAAGTGTAAAAACAGAGGATTATGGATTTTCATGATATGCTTGGATTAATAGCTGTGAAGTAATTGTAAGGTGTGATGATCGATCACTTTTTGAGCTGAACTGGACAGATGCGCATCATCCAGTGATCAAAATGGATGCTTGAAACTATTTTAACCGAAAAGAATAAAGTTATATCTCTTTGATATATACATTTTCGCCTGCAACAACTGGCTCCTTTCAGGTGACCGCCTAAGCCTGAATGCGTAGGCTCACCCCACCAACAATACATTTTCTGTTTAGGGAAACAAAACGCCGCTGCAGAGGTTTTCATTTAATCACCTCTTATTTTTTACGTAGCTTTCCACAAACAAGTGTGTTTTTAAGATCCTTGTTTTTCTCCACCAATATCTATCTCAAAAATACACACACACGCACCCACCAAAACAATCCGCCCCATCGTTTTAGTTTTGCAACTCTGTACAAAAAGTGGTAAAGGAGACAGAGATGAGATAATTCGCCATCTCTGTGGCTTCTTGTTTGATATTTCACAGTAAGACTCCAACAGAAACACGTAAACGAGGATGCTCTGTTTTAAAAAAAAAGAAAGTAAAGAATCAAAGACTGTTTCTGCCAACATCGCTCGAGATTTACCACTCAGCTGCCGGCGTCATTACTGCTGCCGCCGCCGCAGGTTTTGTTTCTTGCAGTGCAGTCACACACAAGCATAACATGTCCCAGCATGATTTTAATTGCCAGTGGGACTGTGGCCACTTCAGTGGGAGATGAGTTCTGATGGCTTGTTATGGAAATGAAAGAAGGGAGCAGCTTTGATTTACTGAGCATCGGGCGTAACCCTTTTGCTGAACCTTTCAAAGGGATTTGCTTTCCAGGCAGAGTCGTGCCGAGTCACCTCATGACCCGCTGTGCGGACTTTGGCCCGCAGAAAGAAGGCTCTGTTGTTTTATAAATCGATGAGTCCTGTAGAAGAGCAGTTGTAACAACAGTTGAAGGAAGATTTTTGTTTGCATTGACAGTTTTTTCCTAATGGTCTCATATTCAGCTCTAGTATAGAGGACTGACTTAGTACAGTATTATCAATACCAACAGAACAGGATTAGGATTTAAGACGAAAAAACATTAAAGCACTGTCTAAACTTGACTTTTTTGTGCCTTGACTGTTTTTTTACGTTGTGGTGTTCTCCCTCTTCACGCGACCCACATCTGTGGTTGTCACATTCTCTTCTCTCTGCTTCCCTCTTTTTTTTTTTCCCCCTTCGGCTCTTCTCTGAATGGCAGACTGACCAGTACCCACCTCCTCCACCTGACTCCATACTACACATTTCTCTCAGGCACTCTCCTTTCTGTTCTTGCTTGTAGAAAAACAAAAATGCGAGATGTTGTGAAGTTATATACAACTTTGGAACGTAACTTTTCAACTTGTTCCGAAAAAGGAATGATTTAGTATTGAATTGCTCTGTAATAATAAATAAAATAAAAGTAATTAGTTAACAGGAAAAGTAACTGTTTGCCTTACTCTAAAAAAACCTGTTCATGTCTGTCAAAGAAATTGAATTTTTCTGACTCCTTTACAAAAATTCAGTTTTCAACTTTCTTTAGTGCCGGCGTTCTGCTTTGTCGGGGATCTGGACCTGGGAGCTGGTAGATCTTGATGTCTAGGTGCTGGCTGGGCATGGCCTGGGTAGGCTGTTTGTTTGTTGTTGCTGTTCCCCTGGCGCCCCGGTGTGAGTAGCGCTCCGGTGGGGATTTGCCCAGGGTGGCAGCAGTATGTGTCGTCGGTTGGCCGGCTGCCCCTTTTCACCGGGGTCTCCTGGGCCGGGTCCACCCTGGCATAGCCTGTTGCCGGCAGAACCCATGGGCTTGTCCCTGTGGCCTCCCGGGTCCCTGCCTTTAGATTCTTGATGTTTCCTGGGGACTTCCGTTTGTAGGGCAGATTGATGCCTCTTCACACCAGCTATCAAACACTCGTATGGTGTAACTTTATACGCATGCGCGCACACACACACACACACACACACACACACACACACACAAGGTGTGGGGACATCGGTGTACACACACATTCTTGGGCTGAGGTTATCACCAATAGATAATTGGTACCAAGAGCTTTTCAATGACGTTGTCTTCATATAACTATTATTGTTTGTGGATGTATAGTTCTTAGTTCGGATTTTTTGATTTATGTTGCTCTGTTGTATTGGTTGTTTTTTTTTCTTCTTTTTTTCTTCGCTCTTGTTTTTTTTTGTTTCTGTGTCCAAAACTTTACGAAATTAAACCCACAGCAATCACTAATAAAGATTTTTCACACATATATATCAAGTGGAGTACTATAGCAAATGATGTAATGCTCTTCTTGAGAAAGTATATTTGTTTGGCTTATACTTGGTACTCATATACTAATTCTATGTACCACACTGAGAGACAGGACATGGACAAAAAAACAACAACCTTTCTATATTGCACATTAACAGGCTGCAAAAGGTTAATCCTGCACTTTAGGTATTATGTTTGTAACAAAAATTAAACAGTTAAGCAGAATAAAGTGGGTTAAACTATTTAGTTCAAAGATCGTGTTTACAGAATATTTTATATATTGGACAATTTTTCTTTAACAGTGAACGATTAGTATTCATGCATCTGACCACTTAGTGGAAATGTGAGGACATTTTCAACTATAGGAACGTAGCAGAGGTAACTAAACGGATAAAAAAACGAGAGCATCTTATGGACCTGGACACTGTACTCAATGCATCTTGTTATCCAGCAGCTGACGGCACACCACAGAGTTCCAGGGGCGTGGAGCGCATTTGTGACTGCACCACACGCTGACTGGTGGTGAAGGATCCCAACTACTGATGCAAGTAGAGGGCATACAGTGGGATTTCCTCCCACTGAAAAAATCTGAAAAGCTCTCATTCAGAAAGCATTTCCTAATTTTGATTGCTTGACTTAGAGAAATGTTCGCTGATGTCAAATCTTTGGCTGAAGTGGCTCTTCAGCCAATATGCTTCAGCCTCCATTATGGACACATGGAGCACAGTTCAGCTCATTGTGGAAAGTTTGAATTGATAGAGTGAACCGCATTCTCCATAGTAACACACTGTATTCAATGTTCAGTAACAGTAACTGTTTTGTAACGACGGAAACAGTAATTGGTTTGATTGCTTTTTTCCTGATAAAAGAATGGCATCACCTAATGCTGTTCTTCTTCTAACCGCTGTTATTACCAAAACTAGTTATATGGAATACAAGTAGGGATTGAGCCAATACTGGTATTGGGTATTGGCCCCGATGCTGTCTAATTTACATGTATTGGTTAATGTTAACCAATACCATGAACCAATACTTAAAATGTGGTAAATCTGCAATATATTCAACATATTTTTTTCATTTTTCACTTAAAATGTTCGTTTTATGTTGATTTCATATTTTACATCTGTTAATTTCTTACTTATGTTTAGTTTGTAAAGTCTGGTGCCTTTAGTCTCTTCAACAAAGATATAAGGTGGAAGGTAAAAAGTTGATTAATTCAGCAATAGTATTGGATCAGTATCGGGTATTGACAGATACACAAAGCCCAGGCATCGGTTTCGGTATCAGGACTGAAAAAGTGGGATTGGTGCACCCCTAATTAAAAGTGTCAGGATGGAACCAAGTTCACTTTATATCTACTGTTACTTTATACTGTATGAAAAATCCCTGTATCAAGTATTTATATCTCTTACACAAACCACAAACCCTAACATATTTTAAAAGGAATTGAACAGGTTAGGTGTTTCTTTTTAAACAAATATAACTCTTAAATGTGTGTGCTGGGGTTAGTCCCCATTCGACAGGCTGAGTATCTTATTGACAGTGTGTGAACACTTATATTACAGAAACGTGATATTGGATAAAATTTGCTAATCTCTAAATGATGGTATGACTTGTGAATAATCACAACTACATGGCTACCTCTGCTCTTTTAATGAAACAGGGCAACTTAGTTGTATCCAACTACTGACTTTACCAGGACATCCTAATGCCTTTTTTCCCCTGCATTAAACAAAAATCAACAGTTATATTATTAGTATAGAAAGCTTGGAAGTTGTGTAACTAGCTTGGCAGTAACAATGTTGCATACAATAATATTGCAATAGCGTTAAACTTGTGATGCATCATGCAGCCCTAAATAAAGACAGCTGTTCTTTTATCTCCAACTGTCCACAAATCTTTTTTTTTTCCAGGAGTTGCAAGAAGTTTTCAATTTGCCAATTGCAGGAGACAACGAACATGTAGAAGGTTATCTGGTCACATAAGACCAACCTTAAACTTTTCTTCTACATGAAAAAGTCATGCTTGGTGGAAAATGTAACACTACATCAACCTGAAAAACTCATCACCACTTGGAAAAACTGTTGACAAAACCATCATGCTGTGGTGCTTTTTTACGTGAACATGGAGAAGGAGTAGGTGGGAAGATGGATGGAGCTGAATTTAGGCCAATCTAGGTAGAAAAACTTGGAGGCTCCAAATAACTTTAGACTTGGGCTAAGGTTAACCTTCCACATACAGCCAAAGCTGGAATATAGTGGCTTAGATCAGTTCATATTATTATTTTTGATTACCCCCCGTTGAAGTCCAGCCCTCATTTTAAAACTTCACAGATTCAAACTGACTTGCGCTTCAGCAGTTTTGTAAAAAAAGGCGAAAGTTTTAGTCTCTAGATGAGTTAATCTAATAAAATTCCACTAAAGTTTATCAAAGTTTGAAGTCCTAATGCGCCAAAACGTATTGAGGTTAAAAGAGAATGATTACTTTCTACAAAGCACCAGATGTTGTCTACATTCAAACATTCTTTTTTTTTTTTTTGCTTTGTCAGTCATTGTCATTTTTCTTTGGTGCGTCTCATGTCTTACCCTCTCTCTTCAATTTTCTGCACTTTGTTCTTAGTCTTTAAAGATTATAAGGCCTTGTAAATCCAGCCTTGCGCCTTGCTCAGTTATTTGATCTAGATTTAGCAATATGATATTCCCCTCCTCAAAATGATCCTTATTTTAAATGACACAGCTCACTGCTGGGAAAATGAAACTGCTGTAGCTGCCAGTCCCTTTGAATGTCCCTGCGAGTTTATTAAAAGCACCAGCTTCCCGTTCCAACTCGGATCCGCGCAGCTGCACGAGTCCGAGGGAATATTCAAGGACAAAAGTCTACAGTGTAATGCAACAGAATGCCGCTTCGTTATCTTTGATGAGCATCAAAGTTCATGACAATGAGCCCTCCCTAACATTTCAGCTATGATAGAAAGCTCGTTCTTTATTAGACATTCCATTTTTTTTTCATGTTCGAAGCCTTTCTGGTGTGTAGGTCCCTCACAGTGTGAGAGAATGTTATGAGTGTAATCCAAACCTGACATTGCATTTCGAGGCATGTGGCACAGGTTTTATTCCTGGAGTGCCCGAGATGTCCAGCTGAAGAATTATTTTCAGTTTATTTATTTTTCTCTGTGAATGCACTTCTGAAAATGGATTTTACAACTGACACTAAATGCATTGCGACAGGGAGAGAGAGACCAAGAGGCAGTCAGAATGTAACCAAAGAAAACTTTGACTAAGATGTCAGAAAAGTGACAAGCAACTTGATGGGAATTCTTCACTGTCACACTCCTCTCGAACCCGGGAAGAAGAAGAAAAAAAATGGAGCCACTGAGGCAACATAAACAAACCCGCCCTCAGATAGAGAATGACACAAGGAGTTTTTCTCCCTCTGTGGTAATGGCTGCTGTGTCGAAGCTGGAGATGGGTTTAAATCCCTTACCCGTCAGCTCCGTCGCTTTCAGCGGCCTCTGTGGAACTGCTCCAGATGAAAACGGGGCCAGAGCAGAGACATATGAATGACTGTTTGTTTGGTGGTCAGACACAATCACCAACTGAGTGACCCAGTTAACGGGTAGTCAAAGCAATGCTCAGTTTGATTTGTGCATGTTTTTTTTTTTTCATTTCACACTTCCTAAATGTATCTTGTTTGGGTTTTTTCTTTTACCTCTCAGAGCTTTCAGCCAATATTTATGCTTCAATGGAAAGATAAATGATTTGTAAAAGTGAATGCTAGCGTAATTATTTTTTGCCGGAGATATAATATGAACACACATTTCTTTTGTTTGAATAATTGCCAGAGCGCTTATAAATAGAGGGGATATGTGAGCAATTCTTCTTTCCTCTTCCTCTTTTCTGCTCTGGTCTCCTTGGTTGCGGGTGGAGAGTAATTAGGTTTTGTAGGGGATTGAGGGGGCTCTTACAATGCTTACCAATGGCAGCAGTCAGGCAGGCTTGTGCTGGCAGGGCAGAAAGGACAGAGGGCTGTGCAGGAGCCTGGCACTGCTAAACCTGATGCTGACTGACAGTAATGAGGACAGCCTGCTAGCCAGGATAGAGAGGAGCGAGCACAGGAGAGGAGGGCACGGCCCTTCACAGCACCTCTCAAGACTTCTTATCAGAGGATGCGCATACACAGGCACATGCACAAGATAAACAAACACCAGCAAACATGAGTTCACCATTTACATGGATGTATAGCACAGCCAACGCATCACAGGGATTTTTGTTGTTTGCCTTCAGTTATTAACCTCATAAAAGAAATGAAAAATAACATCCAGCACGAGTCGGTCCAGTAAAATAACTGCTGCCCTGGAAAGGTTATTCAGTTTCAGATAGAACAGCAACTTTTGTCTGCTGGGAGAAAGCTTTTGACTTTCACAAAGGAAGCATGTTATAATGTTTCCACCTTTGAAGTGGAAATTACACAGTTTACACCAGGGGTTGTACCTGATATTGATCATTTAAGACAGAGCAACCGTCGATACAGAGTCTCAGTCCAATATTTGTACTTCCCCAAACTACACACTATAAGGAGCTATTAAAATCAGCGACAGTGTCTTATTTTTTTGCCATAGTCCTAAGTTGATGTTGTAAAAAAAAACAGCTGACTACTGGTGTGATGTTCTCCAGCCAGGGAGCTTCCCCTGAGCAGCGTCATTATGTCCCTTTAAATGTCTCTTCAAATAGATTGGGTGAAATTTCTCGACAACGTGTTCAGAATTATTCGCTGTGCAAAAACATCTTCAGTATAATCAGATTGTTGCTCTGTTTATTCCCAATCATCATGTTTTTCAAAGCAGTTTGAAGGAGACTATTTGCAAATTATAATTGTGAACCTTCCTGCCAACAGGAGAAGGAACTTTAGATACTACTTGATCGTTAAATTCAACCGCCTCTTTTATCTTTATCCCTCAAAAATCATGTCTGGTTTCAGTGTGAGCAGCATTCTCAGAGCCTTCTATGCTCTACTGTATGAAATTCAGAACATGCTTAGGATGAAATGAATTTCTAGGAAATATGGACAGACATTGCAATGAAGCCTGCTTGTACCAGAAAGCATCTCAAAGTAACAAGTTAAAAAAAATCATGCATAGCTTATGAAATGTTCTAAATGTTGCAGAAGGAAGCTATTTTAAATGCACCTTTTGAAAATTTGTATCAGATTAAAGCATTGGGACACAGAACGGTGCAATCTTTATTTCTGAACATGTTTCTCTTCTGATCAAATCCCAATGGTTTTTCTACATGGAGCTAGACTCAACTAGAATGCAACGTCTTTCTATCGAAACTGAGTTTTTTACTCCCAATTTTCTTGACATTTCTTCTCAATCCAACTGCATTTTCTTTTGGTAAACACGTTTTGCGCTCACAATCTTATTTAGGTATTTTTAAGAACTATGGAGGCCTTTTCATCTGCTCCACAAAGTAAACGCGAAAAGGGCTTCAAATTTGATGTTTCCCAGTTTTAAACCCTTTCCGCTTTTACTTTGTGGAGCAGATGAAAAGGCATTGGTAAAGCGATGAACATCGTCCACTGAAATTCTCGGTAAATTACCAAGGCATCTTAAAAATGAAAGTTAGCTCAATCCATTTTGACAGCGCTGTGGCGACAACAAGACCTGCTGTTACAAGCCAAAGCTTCTCAACAGGAAGTAGCATTTGCTAACGTACACAAGATCTGTTACTCCTGAACAGTCTAAAGTAAACTATTGTCAAGCAATTATGATCAGATATCAAGTTTAGCTTCAATCAAGACATGCTTGACAACTTGCCTCACAAGTTGAGCCTTAAAAATAATGTAAAAATTAAGGCATTAAGACAAGATTAAGTATTATTATTAATTACTTTGAGAGGAATAATAAAAAATATCACTTCCTCCTTGCTAAAAGGATATGCTAAAGGATATTATTATTATTAATTACTTTGAGACGAATAATAAAAAAAAAAACTTGAAATCATATATTGTCAAACGTAAACAAAACAAATTAGGTGTTTTTTTGAACCATTTTGAACTGTTCGGTACAGATCTGTCGCTGTATGTTAAATATATTGTGCAGAGTTTACCTTGATATGATGATTTTCATAGCCTTCTGATTCAGTACAGTCAAACTCTGCCTTGCTTTAATGGGAGTGTATGGTTAAAAGCTGATTTACATCTTAGTACAGGTCTTAATCTTGTCTTAATTCTTTTATTTTATTTTTAAGGCTCAACTTGTGAGGCAAGTTGTCAAGCATGTCTTGATTGAAGCTAAAATTGATATCTGATCATAATTGCTTGACAATAGTTTTCACCGTGTAGTATTAGTGCTTGGGACCACTGACAGTTTTTTTTGTGTTTTTTTTGTTTTGGGCGGGGGGGGATTTATTAAAAAAATGTAATAAAAAATGTCTTGTACCATTACCCTGCATCTTACATCCAGATTTTTTTTTTTCTCTGATCTTACAGCATAAATGAGAAGAAGATTGTCTCCATTTGGTTGTTAGTATTTGATTTTTAGTGCTCTCTCTCATCACAGCAATGTCACGAACTAAGTGGCTCTGGTCATCACAAACTAGCAGTGACACTGACCTTGGGCCCTCCTCAGCTGTAGCACTCTTCTAAATTAGCCGCTGCAATAATGTGATAGGTGGATTCCCCAGTCTGATCTACTTTTTTTTTTCCAATCTCTTCAAGTCTGCACCAATCCAGGGTGAAAAACAAAGATTGTCAGGGAGGTGGAGGAGCACTTAACTTTGAAAGTCATCACTTCAGGGAGCTGTTTTGGCAGCTCGAGAGGCTGATGAGGAATGCATTTCTAATTTTTCAACATTGACCTTTTTTCAGTCCGTGTTTGATTGGAATGTAAGAAATAAATAAAAAGACGTGCCTCGTTCAGTTAGGGTGATGAGCTCCAAGGTGCGGTCAGAGACGTCCTCCTGCTGTCAAGTTTTGCTTTTGCGTTGTTTCCGCAGATTTCACTTTCTGCTTTTCAAAGATCCTGGCTGAAAATGACTCCAAAAAGTGTGAGATCAGTCACATCAAATGACTTTTTATGCATCTTAGCTACACAGATAATTCTGCGATTTGTCAGCATTAATTGGATTAATTTTGTAATTACCTTGCATGTATACTAAAATTTTACAGAGCAGATTTAAAATGGTGTTCTTTCTAAATTGGCTTGGTCTTTTACTTATTCATCATTACAATTTAAGCAGTCAATAAATTCAGAACCTCTTTAGTTTGTTTCTGCGTGTAAAATTAAAGCCTAATCATAATCATCATCCTGTTGGACCAACTCACCCAAATGTTTTTACCGTGATTGGATCCAGTTGTCCTTTGCAGGGTTAGATATTGGAATCCCACCTGCCAGACTGCTCTTTCTCACTTTGACGCTGTGTGACAGTTCATATCTGTGTTTTTCATGTGCCGTCCCGGATCTTTTTCTTTTTTTTCTCTCTCTTTTTTTTTTTTTCTGGGGCACCATCCCCTTTGATTACGTTATTCTTTCAGCTTGACAAACCTGTCAGGTTGATAGTTGTGCCCGGTGTTTAGTACCGGTGGTGCAAAAAGCTTTTTGTTGCGCTTTTCTGATAGAACATCTCTTGTCTGTATCATCCGTACTCAAAATCTCCAGTGTTTAAATCATGGCTGTAGTGTTGATGATTAGTGTTGCATTTATGTTGTTCAGAACTTGTGCTGTTGTCAAACAATTTTTATTCTTAAATAGAAATATGCTCAAATTAAAGACTGTACTGAGATCTTGTGATCTGGCCAACAACACTTTGTCACCCTTCATAAACTTTATTAATAATTTTATCTGGCAGGATTTTGTTTAAAAGATGGAATAAAAAACAGTTATAGTTGTAGACAAGTCAAAGACCGTTGTATGTACTTTGGTAATACAGTGGACCCCTAGTACAGCTAAAATCCAAGAATAGTTGAGCCCCCATTTAAAAAGCCTACAACGGCCAATATAATTGTTAAAACTCCAAATATATTTTAGGGCTCTTCCTAGGTCAACAGAGGTCAGTGATGGTACCCACTGGAGGACTTGAAGGCATGCGTTATTTTTTTTTTTTTTGGCTATATGAATCTTTTTAGCCTATCCTGTTAATTCAAATTCATACTTACTCAATAAAGGAGTCACAGTGTTTAATAACCAAATGTATTTACAGCACTGAGGCATTGTGTATGTTTTTTTTTTTTTAGATCTAGTGGATTCCGTTCAATTAAGTTTCTCTGTTGGGTGACTTAATCAGTGTTGCCAACTGTCTCTAACAGAAAGTAGCTGAATTTGACCCAGAAAAGTTGCTAGAAGTCACCAGATGATAATTTACATACTGCTGACCTCATCAATAATGTGGTGGTCTTCTTTTTCTTCTCCAACATTCAATACAAATAAAGCCAGTTTGCAATAAAAAAGTCTGCAAAACCTGTGTGCTTAAATATATCATAATGAAATAACCCATAGAACAGAAACAGGCAGCCTCATAAGGTTGAGAAAAGATGGCAGAAAGTAAAAAAAAAAGGGAAAAAAGAACTGCTAGGTGGCTTTATAACATTCAAAGGAAAGTTGGTGTAATGGGGAAAGCAGAACAAACGGAAGGGAGGAAAATATATCTAGATTAGGATTTTTTAATATGAATTGAATCGTGAATTATCTAAACAGGTGAAACGCTACAGGGAAATGGCACTTTTGTCTTTAAGAAGAGACTGGAACAGAAGTAAAAAAAAATACCTGAAGCATGCTGTTGTGAGAGGGGGACTGAAATGAAATTTACAACTGGTCATTTTTAAACAAAATGTTTTGTTCTAAAAAAAATTCAGATTTGTTGATACGATGAAATAAATTTAGTGAATATTGTTTTTGTTTGTTTTTTAATACTTTGTAAAAAAAAAAGTCGGGCATATTTAACATCCATCAAACATTGATTTCCAACCGCTATTAAACTTGAGTTTATGGCTTATGTTCAGTGTTTTTTGTTATGTGTTAAATGTCTTACATTTTTGAAATCGCCATACAATTTCAGCGTTACCTGAAGGGAACACAGATGTACAGCAGGTCCGTGCAGATGCAGAGTAGTTGCAGACAAGTTTCTGCAGAGTGGAGAACAATGTCTATATGTGGCTTATAAAACAAAGATCGATCTTGCATACCTGCAGATTTATTTTTAACTTTTTAGTTAATTTTAAAGATAAAACACATTTGTTTATGACTGGGTGAATCATCGTCTTCCCTCTGTGTGGCTGTGAAATCCTGATGAAATGAGCGAGCTACAGGCACTGACTGCTGATGCAGAGCAAGTCATGGCTCTAATCTGCATGGAATATCGGCGACAATTAGGGGTGCAACAGTACAGGTAGCCCACGGTACGGTCCGCACCTTGGTACTTGGGCCACGGTGCATGGTACGGTTCGGTACATTTTTTGTGCAGAAGGAGACTGCTTTTTTAAACCCCAAAACATATATTTAATTTTTTTTGGGGGAAAAGCAGAATGTCACAGTTAACTTAACCCGCCCACAGTTACAGGTGTGGGCGGGTGAAAGCCGTGAGAATACAACATAAACAAGCTGTACGTCTCTCTGGTATTATGGTTCACACAAAGGGCCGCAGTAACAGAATGTTTTCTGTATTTTACCGGTTCTTTAAACGAGAGTGCATCTGACTACACTGACACAGTTGGTGGTTAAATATTCTTTGTGTGCCCGCTGCTCAAAGGGCATTTGTGTGTGCATCAATGAATGGAGCGCAGCACATCTCCTCTTTGCTTCGCGCTCCGGCGGACCGCTGAGAGGAGATGAACACAGCACAACCTGGCGCCCTTGAATGCTGGACCCCGTCTGGGCAAAAAGCGATCAAGTCGGGGAGAAATTTTAGCAGCGCCTCACACCACGGCTGATTTCCGGAAAAAGTGCAACCGACCCGTGTACATTTTTTCGCTCCTCACGGTGCTCCTTGATGCGCGCATTGTGGAGAGGAGGTTGTGTCTCTATGCCAACCAGCTGCTGGAGCAGGGAACAGCGAGCTGGTTGTTGCACCTGTGTCTGGTAGTGCGGCGCAGTTTGGTAATGTCGGGCCGGCAGTAACTAATTACCAGCACAAAATCAATGGCAGTACCAAAGTCCCGTGGTACAGGAGGACGGACGGTCCCGTGCAGGGCGTACCAAACGGTCCGGTACTTTACCTTGTCCCGTTGCATCCCTAGCGACAATATTTGACAGAAAGTAGATAAGGGTGGCTAAAAAAAATTGCTAGATTTGTCCCTAGGTGTTTTTTGGAAAAAAAGGACATCTGAGAAATCTGTAGAAATAGCGACAAACTCACTAAGTTGGAAACATTGAACTTAATGCAGGATAATGCGCGGATTTTGAAAGGGCGCCACCGCTGTTGCTGCGTTTGTGTGGAGTAACTGCAGTTAAATTCCGTCCATTGGACACAGACCCGACAGACAGCACTGGTTCAATTAATGTCTGGGTTATCAATCCCAAAAGCTTCTCAAAATGGTTTATCTGCATGCAGTGTTGTTTCTCAATGCAAAGAAACCTCTCCTTGTGCCTTGGAAACATGGTGACCGTAAAGGAGATAATCAGCTGTTTGGAATTGCGACAGCAAAATACCATATTTACCGCTATTATCATTTATTTTCCTAATGCTTTTGCCGGCATGTACCAAATATATCTTTGTGCGTAAGTAAATTGCAAAAATAGTAACGCACAACTTTAATCTTATTACCTGTATGGAAATAGTAATGTGTTAGATTTGTCGTTACTGAAAAAGTGGTCATATTAGGAGTTACTGAGCTACTAAGTAAGGTGTTACCGGCATCACTGTCTATATGTTTCCTTGAGTATTTTCTCCTTAAACCTCAGTAATTTCTTTCAAGAAATGCACCTGTTCATCCTGCTTGGAAACCCCCTACATTATAAAGATGCCACCCTTGTACTTTGGGAGGATGTTTGCAAGCCCCTCCATCCCTCCTTTTTGTCTCAAAGTTGCAAGCTTCTTTATTTAACAATATTTCATTAAGAGCGTTGCCGGTGCATTTACAATTATAATCTGGGTTTTTATGTTGCTTAAGGAATAATGGCTTCTTCTTTGCTGAAGGACCTTTTAGTCCTGGAAGTACAGGATTACTTTTACAGTAGATAATAATGCTCACCAGCATCAACCGGCGTCTTTAGTTTCTGCTTTTCTCTGGAGTTGATAAACACATTTCACACCAAAACATTCATATCTGGGACAAAGTCTTTTAATCACATTCTCATCTCAGTCTGGATTTTAAGTATTTCAAGCATATTGATTAGGGATTTTAAAGCATTCATAATTTGTATTTTCTTCTACAGGAAGCAAAACTGGCTTTGTTAAGAATCGCACATTGATTTCTATCCGTGTGCTGCAATTTCGTGATTTCCACCTGATGCGGGATCTGCTGAAAGGCTACTGTTATACTTGTACTTTACCAAGGCAGCGCTTGATAGCTCCCAAATGGCCCAGTAGCAGAAAATCTGCATGGTATTGTTATGTGGTGGAAGAGCCAGATAGATTCTGCGGGCTGATTTATAACAAAGCAAAAGCCGGAAGAATATTCAGCAGCACATGCCGTTAGGCAAGCAGCTGTGCATTTATGGTGAAGACCCTCACCTGCCTTATTCTATGCAATCACACGGAATGGGGTCTTGTCACTCACGGCTGCAACAATGAACTATTTATACCATTCTTGGGCTTTCTGCTATTGGCGTCGAGCTTAAGTTGTGTGTTTAGTTTCATATGATGACATGACATCTGTAGCAGCTTGTCACATTTTGCAGCTAAAAAATAAATTGTCTGCATGAGTTAGATGCTAACTCTGCAATTCTGAATTACTGCATCTAAGTCAGAGTGCTAAAGAGCCTAGCTGTCCCTCTACATAATGCCTCAGTCCTCAGCTGTGACCTTTCTCTTCCGCACATCATTCACGATTATACTGCTGACATGTTGGCTCATACCAATAATTTTTCATTGGAGGCATTGTCAACCACATCATATTTTATCATCGGGATAAATTTGTGTTGTGTTTTTCATGTGGGCTTGCCATAATTTGTATTTGTCTGTTTATGTGTCTGTCCTAGAGATTAGATTTTTTTGCATTCAATTCAGCTTGAAAAAGAACTCTGAAGCAAACACAATCTGGCACCAGAGTGGGAAAAAAAATACTGGCACGTGGTGGTAAAGGAAACAATATCAAACAATGACAAGAAAGGAAGCAACTGTTAAAATAGAGCTTGTGCCTGTGAGTGTGTAAAACTACTTATTAAAGAGTGAGTCTGAACAAAAGCAATGCATCTTTGTGTACTATGTAAGTGTCGAATCACAAAGCAACGATAAAATGCTACAATAAGGCCATGCATTTACATCCAAACTATTCTGACTCCTAATTATAGGTATTACTCAATTTGGATGAACAGCTTTTTAGTTTTGATTTTACCAGTGGCAAAGTGTGACTGAAAATTAGCAGCTTTCATGCTTAACATGGCAGTGGTTGCTTTACACAAAGCTCCCAAAACAGATATGTTCACGTTTGAGTGCTTTGATGTGGAAAGCACAGTGGAACAACATGTAAAGTGTGATTATAAAAACAATTTCCTAAGCAATGCGGAAATACACCAGGGATGGGTCTGATCAATTATTATTAAGGTGAGAGTTAGATGTCGACTTGTTACCAAGTTCAAGGTTTTTAAATGTTATAATAAATCAGATTGTTACTGTGGTTCTAAAGTTGTTTAAATATCCATAAAAAAGGTAGGAACTGGAGGTTTCTCTAGTTGGTTTGAGCCTTAATTCATTTAACCCTTTCCGTTTTGCCCGTCCATTTTCTCCACACTGCTGGTCAGCTAGCTGAAAGGACTACACTTTTCTTCTACTGTAAGGTATTCTTTTTTTTTACAACAGGAAGGAGGTTCTTTTGGTTTATAGATTCTGATATAAATTGTAATGTTAAAGCAGTCATACTGTTGCATTTTTGCTCAAAGTTTTACCATTTGGATCTCATAGCAGCCCCTTGCTTACTGGCGATCATGCACATGTGATTGTTCCTCATATTCCTTAGAATAACAGAAGCAGTGATTTTGCGAGAGGCTGTTTTATGAGCACACGTTAACAGCTAATGCTGTTTTCACAGAGGGCTAAATAACAACATTATCTTTAACATCTACTCCTGAATCACACATTGGGAAAAGTCTGAGTCCTTTTGAACAACTGACCTCGTTATTTAACTCACTTTCATTTACTCTGACAGCACCACCCACTCCAGTCAGCGCAAAGACTAACCACTGATGTTTAATTAAAATGTTTTAGGTAGCATTTGAATGCTTTTTTTGTTTTGTTTTCCTGTTGCTGGTTAATTGAAGCCGTTACATAATCAAGACAATTACTGCTCATTTTCCATTCTTGTAAAAGAATTGGAGGTAACAGACTTGATTTATTGCGCCAACTGTTGGATGAAGGTAAAACAAATTCTTCATTAAGCTTGGTAAACCTCCCGCAGCAATTTTAATTTTGGCTGTTTCTGCATTTGTTGCTCACAGTTCCAGTGTTTTTTGCTGTTCAGAAGATTTGACAGGGCAATGTTTTAAGCCTTTCATTTAGACTGAAGCTGCCTCAGCCTCATGGTGGGCGACGTTTTGCTTTTAAATGAAACTGGAGATTCTAATTTGATTGAGTGTGATTGACGCCGGCTCCAGCCGCATCAGCTGGTAATTTATTCCTTCTAATCCAGCTTCTTTTGCAGCTGCGCTGCAGGTGTGCCACAACTCCTCCGATGTCTTCGGTCGCAAAACAACTAAAAAAAATGTATTTCTCATTCCTACTCTGCTCTAAATGTGGTATCCACAGCAGTGCCATGAATGCGGACCACAGTCTTTTTATTTTATTCTTTTATTTTTACCTTGACTCGTTAGAAGACGATCCCTGACACCCTGCTGGAAAAGGCAAAAACAAACAAAAACAGTCATATGAAAAATTGTGTACGGTATTTCTTCTTTGTGCTGCAAGCTGAGGGTGTGAAATAATCAGAAGTCGGACACAAGCAGGTCAAGTCCAGCTTGTAGCAGTTGTGCTGTGACTTGATTTCCTCTCATGTTATCGTACAATAATGAAAAGTGTTGACAGATTCATTTCCTTGCTGCTACTGCCTAAGAACATTTTGTGATTTCTAATTGATAGCTACATGCAGCAATTTTAAAGCACTCTGAGATTTTATTGCATTTTTAATTAGACCAGCTTTGACCTTCTGTTCTCTTTGCATTTATATTACTCCAAATTATTTCCCCACTTCTTTCCTCATTAACTTGTGCTAGTGAATACCACCATTTGCAACATAATCCATATATGCACAACATGAATTATTGTGACATTTTGAGGGTTCTTATGTTTGGTCGGACATAATTAAATAGTCTTTGAAAGGGATATCCCATGCACTTGCAAGCTTGAAAAGCAACAAATAAGTCAGTCAAAGTAGCCCAATAGGCAGTTTGCAACAACCACTTAGTTGACTAATTGACTAAAGGAGAGAGTCCTTACATACGTCATTAGGGAATACAGGTGTATGATGATTCTCCACTTGGATAAATCTTTCAACTAGAACTAGTTAATCTCCCATGTAATACTGAGCAGATGTGTGTATTGGTAAGTGAATAAGCACAGATGAATCTCAATTCGCAAGGTGTTCGGCTTTCATTTGGACGCCATCCACCGAATGTTTAATTTGTTTGCCAACACTCATCCTGTTCAGTCCTCGCCAGACGAAGGAAGCTTTAACCTTTTGCAACGTTAAACTCCAGCAAATAATTACACCATTTGTGTAATTTCAAGATGAAACAATGTTCGAGAGAGAGAGTGCTGCTACTGTCTGCTTTGTGCTTTAAATAATTTGCATCTTTGGAAAATCTTCTTCCATCCAAACCAGGACAATTTAGTCGCAATCATTTTAGGAGAAGTGACTGAAGGAGCTGAGTTTGTGAGTGTCAAGATTCTATTGATACCAAATAAAAGACAGCAAAAAACGAGCAGCAGAGCGGCTCTGTAAAACACTTTATATTTGAAAAAAAAACTGTCTCTGCTGCTAGAATTTCACCTGTGGTTTGCATTTGAATATCAGAAAATAGTCAGCAGACCTGTGTTGGCTCCTCTGTTTTCAAGCTAAACAAAGTGTCGACCTCAAGATGTTTTCTCTTTTGACCTCAACTGTCAAAGGAAAACGGTGTACATCTGCGAATAATTCGAGCAGAAAATAAGTAATACTACGTGCGCACTCTGAATAATTTTAAAAGCGAGCAGGCAGGTAGTTTTAAAGTTTGTTCACGACGAATGCAGATATTTGAAAAGCCGCAAGCCGTGCAGTAATTAATTTGCATAACGTTGACAGGACCTGTAGAAGTAAGAAAGAGAAAAATGACTACAGCACGAAACATTTATGAATGAATTAGAAATCGTTTCTGGGAAAGAATTAATTAACATCATTGGTAATAATAATAATAATAATAATAATATGTGTTTGCACTTAATGAGAGCCTATTTTGCTTTAGATTGGACATTTAACTAACAGGAAGTGGAAATTCATAAAATGAAAAGCCTCTTTTGACCTTCATGCTGGTTTTCCGTTGGGGAAGCCTATTTGCGCTTCCCTCTATGTGTGTGTGTGTGTGTGTGTGTGTGTGTGTGTGTGTGTGTGTGTGTAATTTATCTTTCTGTCTCATTTATTAAGCTTTTTCCAGTCTAACAACCTTTATCTGCTTGGTTGCATTTATAAATGTAACACTGTTTAATTTCCTTACCTCTTTAATTGAAACTCACATCTTTCTCCTGATATGTCTTCTGCTCCGTTTGTGTATTTGGTGAGCGTGTGAGGGAAGTTGGGGGGGATGGATATTAGTGAAAATGTATTTTCATCCTGAAAGTGGCAAGTGATGGACAGGATCTCCCAGACAATACCCCCTCCCTCCGCCCTCAGTCTTTTTGCCGCTGCACCTGTCTTTTAGATACCGTTCAACCTTGTCTCCGTCTTTTGCACTCTCTATTCCCAAGTCCCTCTTTTCCCTGGATTGCCTCAGCTTGATAAATCTGATGCTAAATTTAGAGACATATTTTTCAAAGTCAAAGGAACTAGAAAGAGAGCGGTCTACAGACAAAATAAATGGCCTCTCTAATTCATGTTTATCATCTTTTATTTATCTCCTTGATGAACAGGAAGTTGTCACAGAAATTTCCTTCTGCCTTTTGTCTATCTGTCGCCGCCATAACTTTTTCCTGTTCTCCAATTAGATTCACTGGCCACATCCTCGTCTCAAGAGGGCCGCATTTAAACAGACTGCGTGAACAGCTGACAGCGTTCAGCTCTGGGGAGTTATGCTTTATAAAATTAAGGCTTGTTGAGATTCAAATGGAATATCATTGCCATTGAAATTACAACTGCAAAATGTGCTGTCATTGAGTGCGGCCTTCATTACTTTCCCCTTATTTCCTGGAATTCTTTGTTAGACCTAACATCGTTTGATTACAATATGGCACTCACAAGACAGAAATTATGCGTGCTCGTGCTGGAGTGCTTTCAGCTGCACCTTACAAGCCTGGCTCATCTCACTTTTATGAAGCCTTATTAGCCACAGGCTAACACATTAGCAAATAAAAGCAATAAAGCATAGCAATGGTCACATAAAAAAAGCCTGTAATCCAAAGCCCTTTAACACTAGGATACACACGTATTTATTCATCCACGCTATAAAGCTCTGGAGATAAGGCAGGAAACTTTACTGGACTGCACAAGTGTCAAAATATGGTTGCTTTATAAATAGAAAGCACAGAAGAGAATGCAATGGAAGTGGGAAATGTGTGTAAAAACTTAATGTTCATCACAATGTTAAAGAAGGTCAGTGAATGATTGTTTTGAGGCAGGAAGAACAAAGAGCAAGATTTGCTGTAGAAACTGCTGAGATAAAAGTAACCCATTCTGGATAATATTTTACAAATATCCCTGTCACACTAATGAACGTCTGCCTTTCTTTCAAGTGATGTAGGAAATCGTGATGCAATAGAAAAAAAAGATATTGGTCTGGCATGGCTTTACTATACACATTTAGATCAGCAGGTAGCCAGGCTACCTCTGATTATTTTTTTTGGACATGTCAGAAAATGCTTTTGAGCACTGCAGCTGTATACTGTGTCCCAGGACATGTGTGTGACTCAAATATCACAGATCTGATAAAATGACACCACTACTTAATCTGACACTCTGCAATGCTCTCTGTTCTTTTTCACTCACCTTGGGTTTAGAATGTTTGAAATTGAAAGTGAAGCTGATCACTCAACCAAGTTTCTAATTAATTTGGCTAATAATTATCTGAACAATTGTGTGCACTAAGAGTTTATTCCCAGATTGATTCCCAGATTGAATACCAGAATGCCACTTGAAAAATGCATGTAAAAAAAACCCCCAAAAAACCTTACGTTACATCAAAAGTAACGCTTCCTATCTGGAGGCTGTAAAAGAACACTGTAAATTCCACAATCTTGATCCCAATATACGTATCCTCTTTAGATTAAAGTGGATTTAAAAAAAATCTAGCATACCTTAATTGATATTCATGTTTTTCTGCATGTACACACAGAAATGAAAAACCTCATATATAACTATATATATAACAATATAACTTGTTACGGTGTGTCCACACTGAACGCGGTAGGAGCGACTAGAGCTTCAGGTTTACATGTAAAATCAATGTAGGAGCGCGATGAAGCGCGACTTGGGGTCCCGCGACACTTCAGAATCAGATTTGCATCGCGAAAAAGCTTTTCTGCCTGATTTGCGCGAACAATTCGCGCTACAGATGCGATGTAAAATTTGCGCTGCATTTTATGTGGTGCATTTTGCGGTGCGTCTACCACTTGAGTTGGAAAAATCTGAACTCCGCGACAACCAATCAGGGTACAGAGTGTCAGTGATTCTGTGACTGTCATGGAGTCACAGCCTCGGCCGGACATGGAGGAAATACTGATAAGCACTGTGGCTAATCACCCCGTGCTACATGACACAAGCAGTTTTCAATACAGAGACAGGAATACAAAAATAAAAATTATATATAGGTTAAACTATTTAGACAGGAATGCTCTTAAGAAGTTTGTGGGTGGCTCTTAAAAGAGCCGTTGTTCTTGTAAAAGCACCTCTCGGCCTAGAAGTGAGCCTTGAAACGGCTTCCTCACCTGGTTTCCTGGTAGCAGCACCCGCACCACATCCCACGCGGCTCAAATATTATAAACTTTTACGAACCGCAGACAGATGGACAGCTGCTCAGAAATGTAGTTGGTGTGTCGGCAGGCGAAGCTTGGACCTTCACGGCACAAACTGGGCGAGAAGGTCACGTTTTCCAGGCAGCGAGGAGCCGGTGTTTATGAGAGGCTCGCTGGTGTTTATGGATGCCTCCGCCGTAGGTAGACTGTATCTGTAGCTCACCAAACCCACAGTGCAGCGGTCCCAGCTCTACCAGAGGCCAGGTCGAACACGTAATCCACTCTGTCCTCCGTCAGATCGAAGACCATAATCCACCGGCAGCTGCACTGTTGCCCCAGCTCCGCTGAAGCCCGGGCCGAACACGCAGTCCTCCGTCAGCTAGGTCCATAATCCACCGGCAGATGCACTCTGGCTCCAGCTCCGCTGAAGGCCAGTTCGCGCGTGAAAATACCATATTTGAAGCGCGACCAGTTCGCTTTGTACACGCTTCAAGGTGCGAATGTGCACGCGAACAGCTACGCGCGTGTCGCGCTTTTTAGTCGCTCCGATCGCGTTCAGTGTGGACACAGCGTTAGCCTGTTTGTGCTGACTTCATGAACAATTCTTTGATCAAAGTGTGAATAATGAACATGGTCAGCGCTAGCTTGTGCTAACTAGCTGACAGGTAAAAGGTGAATCTACAGGTTAATGTTTTCTTAATTTAAGAAACCAGATTTATGGTGTCAACTAAAGGCAGTATGTCAAACTACTGACATTAACATTATTATACAGCATTATTTTACCATCACACTTATTGCTTTATCACGTGAAAGAGGTACACTGACATCTGATTGGTTCTACACATTGTTCAAAATGGTGGTGTGTGAAGAATGATTATATTCCTTCTGGTCTCTTCTTTAACCCAACTAATCGGTGTACATTTTTTGAACCAAAGTTTAGGTAAAGCAATCTAAATTCTGCACAAGCAGCTTAAACCAACAATTTAGGGTATGTAAAAATGATTAAACAAATAAACCATGATTGTTTTGGGGTGTTGGAAGTTTAAACCAACATTTAACCTGTTGAACTATTAACCCACATGTATTCTACCTGAGAGGAAGTAAAAAGGTTCCTGAATGGACTTTTGTAACTTGATGTTTATTTTGTTACTCCGGCTTGTGAAATAAAGACACTGGCTTTGCCAGATCCTGAACTGCATATTTAGCAAGGATCAAAGTATTAAACTGTGCAGCTGCACTACTTATGGTGGGATAAATTAACAGAGTAAAACAAAAAACACTGCCCCACCATTGTGTGTTAATCTCCTAGATTTCCTTTAAACTCCTTGATTTAATAATGCTCATGCGGGGAATGCCACAAATAGCAAAGAGCTTACAGAGCACACATCATCAATATTCACAAGGTAGAATGAGCCTTCCTGGATATTGGAAAAGCTGTAATTGAAATATAATTTTTCTACCTAGTTCTATAGATATACACATGAATACTTCATAAAAGAATACCCGTCTTCTTCATTGTACTCTCCAAAAGCAAGGTAATGGCTTGGACTGATGACCACCTTCTTAGTCTTATTCTCTCTCCTTCTCATTCTCCTTGTCCTTTGTGTTTTCTCACTGTTTCTGAATGTTTTTCTAACTTTCTTATCTGCCTGTTGCCAGCATTACTTCTCCTTTGTCCTCCTGGGTAGCTGTACCTAGCCGTCTTGTTTATATTGAAAATGAAGGTTGAAATATTTTCCTCCTCCACAACTCAAGTGGCGTCCTGCTGTGGCTCTCCATCAAACTGTACAGCCCTTTTTTTTTCTTAAAAAAAAAAAGGGACAGAGTGTAATTAGTTTGCCATTTGGATTCACTCTGCAATTATCTACGAGATCATGGAACATTTTAGATGCTTTTAAGTAAACAGTGTCAGTACTTTGTGGAATTAAGCCCTGTAGGCACAGTAGATTACATAAAAACATTTTCTAGAAACTAAGCATATCTCAAGGTTGTGTAATCTAATTTTCCTCATTGACAGTAATTGTGTACAATGTTTATAGCGCAGCCATATGGGTCTTTGTGCTATACCTGTTGACATTTTCAAAACCCTGTTGTTTGATCTTCTACATTAATGTCTCTTACACAAGATTATCGTTAACCAGGGAAGAAAAGTAAATATCACAAATCTGGAAAAAATAAATCAGATTTAGGCAAAGGCTTTAATATATCAAATGCTTCAAGCATTTTCGAACAAGAAAACACATCCTTAGTCATAGTAACTCCATGTGAGGTACAGCTTTAGCAAGGCTGCTTAAAAACTCTGCCTTGTACTTGCCGTCTGACATTTCCCAGTCTTTGATCGATGAGCTCGCCAGTCGCTCCTTCACTCCTTCTCTCTCTGCCACCAAGAACTCTACAAGATGGTGAAGTTGGCGCCTCCTCAAGCGGGATTATGAGCACAACTCCTCTCCTTTGGTGAGGATACAGAGTTGTTCCGAGCACTGGTGGAATCTCAAGGAGAAGCAATTCAAAGCAGAAGAACTATAAATCACCACTAGGAGAAGAAATTTACATCGGATTACAGTACACAGCAACACTGCATTACAGCAACAGGTGTGTTCACACTTAGGCTATCACTGATTACATTGAATATGCAAATCCAGAACTGATGCATGATTGTAGAGCAGCAAACGCAAGTTTCTGTTTAATGGTACCAAGATGCCGTTGTCTCTGATTTGCATTCTTGCCATCTTGTGCTGCACTAATGAAACACAGATCACTGTGTAGCAGTCCTTTTTTTCCCCCTTTCACTTCATGATAATGCACCACATTATCATTTGTAAAGTGCACTGCAACTCTCAACATGTAAGATATGCAGGAGACATATTTATATTTATAAACTGTTGCTTTGGGGGGATCCTTAGTTGTTTTTTTTTGTCATTTGCCCATACATCTCTAGGTTAGAATCATTTATATGTGCAAAGGACCTATAAGACATGCTAATGGTTCATCACCATCATTCTTTGTCGAGCAATGTAATGGCTTTATCAATTAATCACAATTCATAGAGATTTTTTTCCTACTGAAAAAATACTTTTTTTTCCAACCTGGACCATTTTCTTTAGCATTTATTACGTTCATTTACTTACCCAGAGAAGTTTGGAGCCACTTGGAGTCCTTCGGAAGATGTTTATATCTATTCGCAATCAGTGTATTTCCATATAATGGGAGTCGTGAGGGCAGGTGAAAAGTCGCCTCTAATTAAGACATTATCTTCCCCCAGAACTCTTTAATTCAACCAGTGTTTTGTTGTGAATAGTTAGTGATATTCTCCTTTGAGTTTGTAACGTTTCAGAGATGCTGTGGTGTAGGCTTCTGGGGTTTTTACAGGCTTGTAATCCAACCTATTCCAATTTAGACTAACTGCGGATTTTGATGACCTCTTAACCGCCCACTATTGCAGTTGTAGGTTGCCGAAAGGGAGCTTGTGGAAGCTGAATGGCTGAATAATTGTAATCGTATAATAGTGTAGTTGGAATATAAGCCTCTTAAACACCCCATGAAGAGAATAAAGAATCACTTCCGAGATCCTCTGAATGAGGGACGTAGTGCCATGGGTTAATAACAAAACATTGGTTAAATGAAGGAGTTTTGGGACAGATAATATTTCTTATTTAGAGGCAGCACTTCGCCTTTCCCCAAGACTCCCATTATATGGATACGCTGATCACGACTGGATATATACTTCTTCTCCAATTGACTCCAAACTTCTCTGGGTGAGTAAATGAATGTAACAAATGCTAAACAAGTGCAAAACAAGGTCCAGATTGAAAAAAAACCCTGAATCTCTCCATTAAAAACAAATATAAATCCTACCTGTATTAAACTTCCATTAATTGGTCGATAAAAGAGGTTAAATGGTTACCAAAATAAAAGAACAAAAACAATAACAGGTGGCAGTTTCAAAATGGTAAACTTTTGATTTTGTGAAATAAAGTCTGTTTTTTTTTTTTACATCTCTATGCAACATAGAGTAACGCAGTGTTCCCCCCTTTTAAACCACGCTCACACCGGCCAGCGTGTCCAGGCAGCAAAATGCTCAAACAGTTGAAAATTGATGCTTTACAATTAAAACCCAAGCAATAATTTACGTTAAAAGAAGAAAATATTTAACTGCTTACTTGACACTCAAACATCCTCCAATAGCTACCGCCGTCCAGTCTCCCCCGCATTGCAGCACCAGCCGGCAGTCATCCCTCAGTCTCCCCCGCATTGAGTATGCCCAGTCGGAATCTCGTTGCTGATTGATTGCTGCCCTGCGTTTGCTGCCAAAACGTTCAAATATCCCAACTTCAACTTTCAACTTTGATGGACCATCTGAGCAGCAGCTGTGTGGATGCACTGATGCCCGCTGCACCGACGTGTGCGTCTTGCTAGCTTGATGCAGCTTGACGCCCACTTGCTGTGTAGGTACCGTAGACTTTGCATGTAATCTAGCTGGCTCGTGTGAACGCACCTTTACAGGAGCAGCACACTGATGGTCAGTTGTCTAATAAAAGGCTCTTGCAAATTGCCCTCATTTACAATGAAGACATTTTTCTGTGTTTTTGGCAGCTGGATTTATGAATATGTAATTCACAGTTGCACAGGAAAAGATGTTATATTTTGCCTAATAAACATGTTATAGAAATAGTAATGCACAAATCAGGTCAATACAAATTTGCAGGCTTCTACAAGTTCTGAGTGATTCCCATTTATACAGACTCAGATTTTTTGTATCCTAAGGATGAAACACATACAGGATAAATTTAATGTAGGTTATTTAATATAAGTAATAGAGATAGTTTTTAAAGTTCAGAGAAAAGAAACAAATTACAAAATTCTTTCCTATTATCAATGAAAGTATCTTTCCCTAACCTTTATCTGTATTTTAATTTTTTTTCAATTCAATTCAGTTTATTTATATAGCGCCATTTCACAACAGATGTCATCTCAAGGCACTTTACAAACTCTTTAAAATGACATTCTCTTGCTCAATGCATCTAAAGGGCAAAAATGGTGGAATTTCTTTGTTGGGACATATTTTTGTGCATGAATAGAAAAAAGTAATTTTTATTTTTATTTTAGACCTGCTGTTCAAGACGAAATTAGCAGACTTCAATCTTGACGTATTGGTTGGTACATCTGTTAGAAAGCAAAACTAATTTTATGGAGTGTTCTTATTATGTTTTTACATAGGGGACAGTTGTTTTTTTGTTTTTTTTCAACCTGGACCTTATTTTTTTTAGCAAATATTACGTTCATTTACTCACCCAGACAACTTTGGAGCCACTTGGAGTTGTTTTGGAGGAGTTCATATCCACTTGCCATATATTGGGAGTCAATCAGGGCAGGAGTTTGCTAACTTTATCTGCCCCAAAACTCTTTCATTTAACCATGTTTTGACATTAATAGTTAACAATATTCCCCTGTAAGTTCAGAACGTCTCGGAAGTGCTCGGAAGCTGAAGTTAGTCTGATTGGTCATTCCGCTAGTGCAGTTTGGAAACAAACGCGAACCATGTTGATGTCTGCATTAGCAAGTTCTGTCTAACTGAGAGAACATTAAATAAATGTATAGCAATAAAACCATAGGAATCATAGTATTTCAACAGCAGAATAACTTTATTTGACTATATTTTCACACAATCGTTCAACATTAACCAACTTATTAAGCGCAGGTGAAAATGCAGCGGACTAAAAGAAGTTTGAGTCTGTCTCTCACAATTTATCCTACACACCAGTCACAAAAGCTCTCTACTCAATATTTGCATCTGCATTTGCATTTGTCTTTTTCAAATCTGTTTTCTCTTAACTTCCTAACAGCTGGATGTTTCAAATTTACTAGGCAGGTGAAACGGTACATTTGTATGGAGGAGCCCATCCTCCTTTAAAACCTTTCTGATTCTGATAAGAGAGGACGAGAAGGTGCTTACTTAAAATATTTTATTAATACTACTAGATAGTTAGCTTAGTACTAGATATTGCTTTAACTAGGATAGGCAACTGTGAGTAAAGCAGAACCAAGACTTGTTGAAATTAAGATAAGGATTATTTTTCCACTAACAGCTTTTGAATTCATTTGAAGACATTCATGTGCTTCATAAAATGAATCTAAAACAAAAGTAAACCGACAGTACACCAGCAAAAGGGTGCAGAAAAATAATGTTTTTTGTTGTTATTTTAAAAGAGCATTTACTTGGTGGTGTTAGGTATTTTTTTCTGAAAATATAAAAACTTGCAGCACACTACTTACAGGTGCAAGAAGTGATGCATTTCCTGGAGATGACATAAAATGATAATTGCGGTATCGTAAATAGTTTGAATTATGTATTTCTGTATGTGCAATATTTGACAACTTTAGTCAGAATGTGACCCAATTAAAACCTTGGAGGAAATCATACCCACATACTGTGAAGCAGAAGGCAGCAGGTGGAAGACGGGAGTGCATTATGGAAATTCACCTAGAATTGAAACCCTGACCTAAATCTAAACTTCATGCCCAGAATTGTAGTTCAATCTCTCCGAAAGAAAGAAAAAACAATTGGCAACATTACATCTGCCAAGTTGTTTCAGCGAAAACAAAGGGCTTTTTTTTTCTCTGAAAAACTCAGGGAATAAAAATGAGAAAACCAGCTTTGGAATGCAATGAACAGCACCTTTGGCCTGCACTACAGACAAAAGGACAGGACGTTTCCTTTTTTTCCCCTTTGCTTTGTTTGTGAAATATTTGTTTTTGAAACTCGTAGAGGGAAGCAGCTGAGAAAGCAAGCACAGTGCATTTCTTTTAAGGTCCTGGGTGGGTCTTGGGGGCTCAGGATTGAAATGGGAGGGCAAATAGGGGAAGTAAATGCCAGCACCCTGCCGAGTAAAAGCCATGAAGGCCTTTAGACTCGGTTGCCATGTTACTGACCCTTTGGTTGCAGGTATCCTTTCCCTCAGACTCTCAGATAGAGGAGGGCATTCTTGTGATATGAGGAGGAGGAAAGCAATACAAGCAAAGTTCCTTTTTTTTTTTTATCTCAGCACCGAGGGTGTACAGAGGTGGAGAATAGGCTGGTCTGTGGACAGCAGGTGGTGGTCAGAATTGCAGCCGTGTACCTGTCTTTCCATTATGTGCCTGAAGGGATAACAAGATTGGAGGAACTGAAACGAGGCACTACTCTCCCTCGAGGGCCTTTTCCTGGATGAACAAACATCCCGTCGGAGGCCTGAATGTCATATTTATATCAAGTGGATTGACTTTAAAGATAGGATTGTGCCATTATAAAAAATTTGTTTATTTTTTATCAGCATAAAAGTTTGTTGTATTTCTAAAACCCTGTTTCTGAGGTTTGAATCCAATCTGGAGAAACATTTGAGCTCCACATAGATTGCAGAATGTTTGAGAAATAACCCAAAGGGAAGTTATGAGAAGGTACCCTGGGGTAGTTCTTGATTGATTTATGAACACACAGGCAAATGGTGACCATACAGGCAAATTTAGAGTGATTTAGTATGAAAGTTTCCATTAGGATTAACAGATGGCAACAATGGGTTAGTTAAAAATCAGGTTCTGAGCTGAGTTCTTACACTGTTTGAAAAACTGTGGGATTTCACTTTATTCTAGGTCTAGATTTACAGCATCTACAGCTTATTCTCTATCTCACTGTCTAAATGTTTTTCCTGCTACTTTTATCCTTCCCATCTTCCTTCTGCCCTTCCTTGTTTGAATTCTTCCTTCTTACCTTCCTTTTCTACTTTGTGCCCTTTTAATTCCTTGTTTTTTTGGTTCCATACTGGTGTCCTACCTCCTTTCGTGTCCTTCTTTTCTTCCCATTTTATTATCTTCCTACCTTCCTCCCTTCTTTTCTTTCTTCTGTCCCTACTTTCATCTATGCATCCTTCTTGTTTTTAAAATAGTTACTCTTTCCATCCGCATCAACGATGTAGATCTTTTAATGTTCCGTTTTAATATTTCAGTGTGCCTAGCCACTAAATGTCAAGCAGCATGGGGACACTTGGGTATTTAAAATGTTTAAGCTGCAAGTGTTATTTACACTGCTGTTGACTAACGGTATAAGAGTAAATGTTGTAGATGAATATTGATGGGAACAGCGCAAATATGTTTGGGATTGACTGTCACATCCTTAAAAAAATGGGCCACGTCTTTCATCATCTCCTGGAAACAAATACTAATTTCAGCTTTCTTCTGTGTGCAGGTTACCCCATCACCAAAGTAACCCCTTGGTTTTGTTGTTTGTCCGCCGGTGGAGGCAAATAACAAAATATTTAGATAAAACTTCAACAACGCATGAAAAAATAGAAACCCTCAGGGGTACACATCTTACCTCAATTCCACTCCTGTCAGGTAGACACAGAGCTGAGGGCTATATGCTGCAACCGCAAGGAACGCTATAAAAACCAGCAGAGAAACAACAAACAAAAAAATGAACAACTGAAGGAAAAATAGAAAAACATGTATTTTAGTTGTGTTCAGTGAGAAGGTAATTTATTTTTCTTTCAACCTGAACCTTTTGTGGAAAGTGATATATTTATATATAAAAAATAAATGTATCTTGAAACAAATGCTGTAAAAAAAATTTAAGATGACTCAATGACAGTGATCTGAGTCATTCAAATACAGGCATTTGGTGAGGCTAAAACCCACTTGGATATGTCATTAAAATCAATGATGTAACTTTAAAAACTCAGCAGCGTTTAGGCAGAACAAAATGAAACAGTATGTGTCTTTGGTCTTATATCTCCTACATTGCAGTAGTGCAGTAATTCTCAAATAGGTGAGGTGGCCTGGGGGGATGCGAGGGGTCGGAGATTTTTTGTCTTAGGCCTTGTCCACACGTAGCCGAGTATCTCACAAAATGAAGATATTTTTCTAAGGTTTGGCCTGTCATCCACACGTAACCGGAGATTTTCGGCACCAAAAACGAATCTTTTTAAAAACTCCAGGCAAAGTGGAGATTTGCGTTTTCTCGGTTGAAAACGGAGTTTTAATAGCTGTAACGTCACTATCCGCGACAAAAAATGCTCCAACATCACTTGTGCGACTTGTGTTTACTCTCAAAAAACAGCATTTATGCCCTCAGAGCTGTGTTGGCATCCTTCATTGTTAAAGCGCGTTTTGTTTGTTTGCTTTTACAAGCTGTATCACTGCTGCGTACTGAAGATAGAGGAAAGAAAGTTACTCTGAGCGGATAGGATTTGGGAGAACTACTGCCCCCTACTGCTTTGGCATGTCTATGAATGTGCTGAAAAATGCATTTATCCAGTTACGTGTGGATGGAGATTTTTTTTTTCAAGGAACGGAGAAAAATGTTTGTTTAAAAAAACGGCTACGTGTGGACGTGGCCTTAATTCACGCTTAAATGACAAACAAGCCTCCAGTCAAAAGGTGGCACCAGGGTTGGCTTTTTAACCCAGTAGAAGTAGTCTGCACAGACACACTGGTTTAGAGACTGATGTAGCTGGGCTCATAATGTGGGCAAGGCGGATGTAATTGCGGACTTTAGCAAACAAAATGGAATACACAATAAAACAACGTTCCTGTAGTGTTTTGGTATCTAGAGCTCCTGTAGCTGTTGTTACCTAATTAGACAGAGGTTTGGTCAGCTGTGGTGGCCAGTCATTGCAAAAAGAAAAAACTCAGAAAAAAAGACAGCTTGAAGCTTAGTGCAAGGGTCAGAGCTAGTGATGTTTATGAATTGGGATAAGAACTCTTATATAGGTTCTGTCAGGTAACTGGCTGCTAAGTTTGCAGCAACATGAGAGCTAAATACAAACAACTCTGACATATGTAGTTCAGTGGAGTCTGGGACAGAGTTAGGAGGTAAAAAGGAAAAAAAAAGTCTTCATCTTTATGGAAGTAAACACCAGGATTTACTGTTTCTAGGTCTCTTTTTGAGACATGGTTTGGTGGAGAGATTTTATTTTATAAAATGTGTTAAAAAAAAGAGATTTTGTTTTTCACAGTAAAATTCCAACAAAAAAGTGGTTTAAGCTGCTAAAAACTGGAGCAGCTATGAGCTTTGAGAAGGGGGAGGGTGTGTTTGAAAAGATGTAGGCTACTCTCAGGGGCGGTGCAGACACCTCTAGCACTTCCTTGTTTTCACATAGTGACGTAAAATACGTCACAGTTTGAACACTCAGACGTTTTCTTGGAGAGGACGATGCAGCTGCTCAGAGAGCAGAATTCAGGAGGATTACTCAGACATGCGCGAATTAAGGCAAAAACCATTCTGGTGGGGGTTTTTCAATGAGAAAATTGCTCTACGAGATGGTTGAAAACTCCAAAAACGTGATTTTTGCATGATATAGGCCCTTTAAGGCCAGGAATATACTTGCAGGTTAACCTCTCGTAAAGTCTCATTGACACAAGCAGCAGGCTGCGTCTTGGCCACGTACTTGCTTGCGCACTGCTTGTACTACTGGACTGTTCCACTAGGGTCAAAGTACAGAACTCAGACTGGATAGAGTTCTGGATTTGTAGGGTAGAAACAAAAACAAAAATGACAACCATAGAGGAGATGATGTAAAAAAAAAAAGACAGCAGAAGTGTCGTCGATGGAATGTAATGCCTGGATCACACTGTGATTACGGCCGTCTTAGACCTTTACCTTCGCCGGTAAAAGAGTTGTGATGAAAAACTGGGCATGCATGCGATTCGCCGGTGCAGTGTGATGTGCTGCCCAACTGCGTATTTATTGCACCTATGACCACAAGCCCTCCGCAGTCTTCTGGGAGAGTCAAAAATTCTACAAATCCAGTCTGGTATTTAGCAATTAAACTGGGCCCTGTGAGTGACTTATCAGCTAGGCTAATGCTAAACAAAGCTTACCTCATGCACGTTTTGAAGAACATGCATCCCAAACTGTTCCCTTTGTTCCCAGCTATGCGTGTCCACATTCGTCTTTCCTTCCTCATCTTCCCCGTCTTCCTTTTGCCATTTGATCCATAGTCTAGAAACAAAAGTATTAATGCAGCTAGAGCGTTTTTACGTTTCCTTGTTGCCATCTTGGCGATGTCCATCTGTCATCTTACTGTGACGTATGACACTATTGAAATAGGGTTTTGGTGTATCCTGCTACAGCTAGACATGCAGTTTGACCAACTGAAATCTGTGGCGGTTCAGTGTGACACATGTTTAGATCCTGGTGGAGCTTACACAGTATGGCATGAAGCAATCTAACGAGACAGCTGAGAGACCAAAGTGTGATCATATTTACTGCCATTCTTAGTCGTTTCCTACTGCTTTTAACCCTGTGTACTTATAGCCGGTCAAATTGCTTGCTACACTCCCTCTAGTGGTTACGTTTATATTGCCATGTGCGGATGCATCGCGCTAATTTTGGAGGTTGCGCACAAATGCCGGTAGACTTAATTAAAAGTAAGTTTATTGCCTGCCTAACACTTTGTGTTCATCGGAAGTTTGTTTTCTGTATCAAAGTACTTTAAAATTTAAAGTTTGACCAATATGGGTCAAATTGTGAACAGGACACTGACCCATTTCAAAGCTGTAAAAGTGCAACAAAATGATTTGAAGAAAAAAGCTTTATTGCAATGGCCCAGGACTCCTTTCTATCACGGCATTAAGAGAGCTTTGCATAAACAAATACCTGCAAGCCTCAGTAAACCGAACCACCAGCGTTAAAAGACATGAGGCAAAATTTCTCTCCAGCACATAATTCACCTCTATCCTCATACTGAAGGTATCTGCTTTAAGTTTTTATTGAAGCGAAAAGTTGCTCTTACATTATCGACTGTACTGTTTGTTCACACACCATATTTTAGTTGTTGTTCTTCTAGTAGTCTTCTAGTAGTTTTTGGCATTACTCCTCTTGACAGCCAACCATCTTCCTTTTGAAATTGCGTTCATGTCCCTAACCTTTCACCTCCCTCTCTGGTCGCACATGCTCCTTTTTTTGTTATTTCTATAAGTTTGTGAGTTGATGTTTGTGTGTGTGTGTGTGTGCGCGCAACTATCAAGGCAGTCAGAAATTTTACTTATGAATAAAACATGTGTAGGATAGAAAAAAAAACTGATTTGCACAGCAGAGGTTACACAGTGATTCTTCCCAGGTCCATTTAGGAGAATAATGCAGGCTGCTGATAGCAGGGCTTTGATCCGTGACCTATTGTTAGTGTAAAATCAGAAGTGCCCTGCATTTTGTTTGAAAGTGCTGTGCTAAATACATTCCACATCTCGACTGCTTATCATTTTGTATAAAAGTGTGGCTCTAAAGGTGCAGGCTAAGGCTGGACTGTTGATTTTAAAGGGATTTGGGTAACGATTTTTCCATGGTGGATTATTGCAATGGACAGAGATCCATATTTCTTGGACTCCTGCCTGTACTTTATTTACCACTAATACCACACTTTCTAGCTGTGATTTCACGTTGTTCAGTAAATGCTCATGATGGTTTTCTGGTATTATTGGGTTGATAAGTCGAAGTTAAACGAGTCAGGATGTTTTTACCGCATATTGTCCATGGGACTACACCGAGGCACTCTGGGAGTATTTAGTGCTTGTAGGAATTATTACCAAGACTCAATATTCTGTATTTCCCCTGCCAGTGAGCAGGAGAGAAAACGGCAGAGTGCGAGCAAATTAAGGAAAGGGGTAAGCGGTAGAGGGAGTCCTGTGTTGTTGGCAACCATTGGCTATATCCAGGCAGTCTACCGAGACAGGCCCGCTTTGTCTCAAGCGTCATTTGCAGCTTAAACAAACAGGTGTGATGCAAGACTCTCTCAAACAAACACACAGCCGCGCTTCAAAGCAGAGACAGGAAGAGACACAGAGGAGGGGAAAGTGGAGAAATAATGGGCGAGGCATGGGCAGTCAAGGGGAGAAATAGCAAATACCTTTTTATGCTGAATGTGTGTTTAAAAAATAGGCAATCCTCTCCCATCTTTCTCTCATGTTTGAAACCGTTTGTTCTATTATTTCAATACTTTGGAATTCCCACTTTTGAAAATAAAAGTCCTCTAAAACAGTTTGTTTTAGCTCATTCACTGCAGCACTGTCACCCTCTTACCATCTCCTCTCCTTCACTACACTTCTCACTCCATCTCTCCCTCATTGCCCAGCACCAGTGCTCACCCGATGAGCTGCTCCTCTAAAGCCGTACGGGTGTGTTCATCTCCGAGTGTCTGTTCCTCAAGACTGCCACATTCAAACACTTTTGCCCAACTTAATGACATCTCATTTTCCCCGCTCTCCAGTTTCCAGTTTTAAATTTTCAAAACTTAAACTCATAATGCATTTCTTCTGGAGGCTGAGGCAGAACCCGCCATCAGCTTTACACTTCATCTATCATAACGCTTACAGTTCCTCCTCATTTTGCAGCCACTCCTGCTGTGAAATACAGTATAAACATATTACTGGCAGATGAGAGTTTCTGTTACAGTGACTTGCACAACTCTTCAGATCTCTTGAAATTATTCGCATTTCGTCAGGTTGTAATCACTGTCTCCATTGTAGTTTGAGAACAAAGTAGAGGAAAAAGGGGGTACACTCTGTCCTCAGCCATTTCAGTCCCCTTTACTCTGGTACCCCTAAATAAACAACAAACATATCAAAAGAAGGGGGGTTCTGGTCAGATGAGACCAAAATTGAACTTTATGGACAATGCAAAAGTGCAAAGCTAACACTGACAACCACCCTGAACACACCATCACTATTTTAAAACTTGGGATGGTTTTACTTTTGCAGGGAACCTGATAAGAGTTGGTGGCAAAATGGAGGGATCTAAATTCAGGCCAATCCTGGAATAAAAACTTTTCAAGGCCACAGACGATTTCATTTCTCTCCAGCAGATTAGTCTTTGACATACTTCTAGAACTAAAAGTGTTTTAAATTAAAAGCTGTTGGTGTGTAAGAATGGCTGAATTAAGTTCTTACAATAAATGTTCTCATGTTCTTATCTGAACAACACATAAACAAAATATGTACATTAAAAAAACCCGGTTGGAAAACCATAGATCCCAAGTCTAATTGATGCTTTCATTACTACCCTGAGTGAGAGAAGGTCCAAGTTGTTTGTTCTAGTCGTCTTGGGCTTTTGGCCACCGTGGAGGTTATTTTAGTGGAAATATATGAGATCTAATGATACATCAGTGAGATCTGCTGGGATAAGAGAAGCAGGTAGTGCAGTAGAGCAGAGGGCTGATTTATGGGCAGGATAAATGATGCGGTAGGTGTCTGCCTCTGTAATAGCACTGAGCTCCATGCAGCACACTTTCACTCAGCTGTAGTTTATAGCGTGATCTGTGATGGGGATAAATGTCAGCCTGGCTTATCTAAGAAGATATGACTTTAAAATGACTCCTCTCAAGCACTTTGACATGTGTTCAAAGAAGAAAAAAGAACAGTTAATGACACTTTGACAAACTTTAGAGAAAGAGTTGGAAAAAAATTGGGCCTCCTCAGGTAGTGCACAGCATAACAAGGCTTCTTATTGGGTCTACTTTTAACTCCCCATTAGGCTTCTTCTTATCTCTCATCAGGCAACGCGATTATAAGCAATATCTCAAAAGCGAGATTTACTCCTTTGATATTCATGTAGTTAAACTTATAAGGTTGGCTTGAAAAATGAAACCAGCCTCAACCAGAGGCTCTCAGGCTGTGTTTTTCTATAGTTAAAGCAATTATCATTCGAGGAGTTGCTGTATTCTGCTTTTTTAAAATCTTTTTTAAAGAATCTCCCTACAACTTAAGGGTGGAAGCGGAGCCAGAGAAGCCTATTTGGTGCTGTGTCTTTGGGGCAATATTGAATCAGTGAGGGGTGAGAAGTAGACTCCTTTTGCTTGCTTTGAGCACAATCGTAGATGAGTGCATATTATTCCTGTATTCCTCATGCAGTACTTAGCAGTTAATCTCAGTCAGGTGTAGCCTAGCTGTATCTACAACATTGCTATGCATTGACGCTTGGCAGGTTATTAGCAACAGCATCAAGTGAAAATAGTATTTGTTACTGAAAGGAAAATTGTTTTTTTAGCACTTTTCTTCTTTAAAAAATTATGTTTATTATGTAGGCTGGGTGTGAGGAGGAGGCCTTGTTACCTGTTTGGGGATGTAACTGCAGCCTGTGTCCTTGACCACATTATTGCAATCAACAAAAGGAACCAAGAGGGCGGGAAAAATGTAAGTGTGTCACTGTGGTTTGAATGGTGTATTGACACTATCTGATTAAAGGTTTGTGGGTTTTCCAAGGGGGTATGTGAGGATAAGCAGGTGCGACAATGAGGATTGCCGTTTTCCTTTCTAAAGGCCTTGCCCCCTCGCATTGTGGATTGCTCTGCCTCTAACAATCAGCAAACAACAGCATATGGATTTATTTTAAAAAGGCACACCTCACCAACAACTCAGTTTTCACAGGTGACCATGCCTGTCACAATTGCACACTGTGCTATCTGTTTCCAGCGGGGAGAAAGAAGTATGTGTTTATCATATAATCCCCCCCCCCACCTTCCTTGTTTGCACGGTAATATTGAAATTAAAATCAGTGGGTGCCAAACACTGCAGATGACCTGGTTGCTTTGCTTTTCTTGCAGTTTTGCTTGCTAATTTCTATGCCTTGGCCTCCCTCACGCATCCTGGTAATGAGAAAATGTGCTGTTGTCTTTGTTTACTGAGCCAGTCTGTCTGGCTGGGGCTCTTCATATTGTTTGAATATAAACAGGAGAAAAATTATTAGCTCACTTGGAGTGTTACTCTAAGTTACATGAGCACACAACACTTTAGGGCGACCTAGAATTTGGTGAACAATGTACATGTAGTGGAGCGCAAACACTATGCAGTGTTTGATAGCAGTGTGTGGGGCGTGGGGTGGGGGTATGCAGCTATTAATTGCAGTAATCAGACAGTCTGATTGCAAAACATCTAACTATACTAAACTAATCTTTATTATGATCCCTATGGTAAAATTTTCAGTTTTTGATTTACTGCAGTGTGTATTGGTAAATTAATAAAGTATTAGAACCCACTGAACATTTCCACATTTTGTTCTACTGCAGCCACAAACTGCAGCTTGTACACATAAAACTGTGTGCAAAACATGACATTGCAATAAAGTTGTTAAATATTGCAATGATTATTGTTGGCAATTAACACAAATTTTACTCTTTCCTTTTTTTTTTTTGCTTTTGCACCATTGTGATTACCCCATCACCCTCCATGATCATTGACAATAGAGTTTGACTACACAACATCTGAAATACTACAGGCAGTAATTTATAACTGAGATGTTGTACACTATGAAATTGTGAGATTATATGAAATCACAATGATGATTGTGATTCCATATGATTTGCCTTTGTAGGTAAGTGTCTACCAGTTCGGAACATCTAGAAACTGAAATGCTTTACCTTTCTTCTTTAGAATGCAGCGGAAGCCGAGTGAAGTTGAAGGATACGCATCATTCTGAAATGAATTTTCAGACTGGACTTTATGAGGGATATTCTAATGCATGAATATGCAGCCTTTAGGTTTATAATCAGTGTTTACTAGGAGCTGAACCTCTGCCTCAGTATGAAGTAACAGTCTCAAACAGGGGTCCATGTAGGTTCCACCTGTGTCTGAATGCAGTGTGACATCTGACTTTCACAAAATGATGCCTTCTCCTTAGTGAATGTCTCTATATGTAAAAAGTGCAAATTCACAGCTCACACCAGGCACTCTGCACTGCTTAAATGAAGTGTTGAGGCAGCCATTTCAAGAAAAACTGTGCGACGCCGACTTCGGATGCTTCATAATTTCGCATTTTGTTTTTTGCATGGAGATGCCTTACTTTGAATGCAGTTGACATATTGGAGAGGAAATTTGCCTGTCAAGATTGTATCAGTTTTCTTTTAATATAAATGCACAGCTGTTTCTACAGGAAATTGCTATTTTATTTATACATTATTTATTGAGTTATTAGATTTAACAGACTTTGAAAATGAAAAGCCTTTTCTACTATGTGACTGACTCCTTGATTTCTTCTTCCTCTCCCCTTTATTTTTTTTTTGTGCTGAATGGGAGATTAGCCGTAGATAATGGTCAAAAATTGGATCGGCAGATTTGGAGCCAGTGACTGGTGTGCAGCATTATTCTGAGGCTAAAGACCACAAGATAAGAAATGCTAGCTTTTGGCTCTGACCCTCATGTCTGCTAAGTCAGCAATCCTAAATCTGAGCTTGAAAATTTAATCAAAATGGCACAACAAGGCCTGAATTCCCAGCTTAAAAGTTTGTTGTAGTTGGAGTGCTTCTTTTACTTTTATTTTGTGAGTGTGTTCTTATGTGTGTATCTGGAGGTAAATAGTGAAGCAGCACACAAAGCTAGGACTCATTAATAAGCTAAAATATAATAATTGATGTATTAAAGAGTAATAATTTGTGCTTTCCCTTTTTGTTTTCTTACCCTACTAATCATTGTCATAAATACCACAAAGGAGTCATGAGGTGGTGATGCTGTAAGCCAAAACAAACAGCAAAAGTGTACAATGTGGGGAAATCCATTTACAGGACTCTGAAAAAAAAACGATACTCTGTGCAAGTGCATCAATGAAATTAATCCAGGGAAAAAATTGTATATACCATATTGATATTTGTCCAAGCCCTGTTTAATATCATAATTCTGAAGACAAATTGAAAAGTACGCAAATGGCTCAACAGTACTTAAAAAACCATTTTACTGTTGTTGTTTTTTTTTTTATAAATCTGAAGCTCATTAATTGAATCTGTCATATAAAGTGCATCTGTGAGCACATTCACAAGCTGAACCCACCTCTTCTGGCATTACTCATTACCTGCATTTGTTACAGGTTGAGGTGTTTGGCGAACAATAGCGTGTCAGTTTGATTAACTGTAAATATCAGCCGTTCGTGTTCATTTACCGTAGTGATTGTAGTATAATTTCAATGCTCTTTGTGTAGGCTTTTAATGACATCAGACTTTTTACACAACCCCTCATACCAGGGGAATTAACAGACAGAAGTAAAAGCAATGTAATTAGTTTTTTTTAAGTGTTATTCTAACGTTAGATATATTCTACTTCTTTTCTTGTAAACTTTATTTATTTATTTATAGGCTTATTGTGTCTTTGTCAGGCTTTTAGAATGTCTTTTTTAGGTTAAAAATGCTAATAAGTGCAAAAAAGATTTGTTTAATGTTTGGATGTGTTGATCTTAACTTATTCAACAGCACAGAGTTATGAGAACCACATTTATTGATTTTACTTTGTGAAGAAGTCTAGTCTACTCCCTGCCCCCTCCCTTTTTGATAAATCTGCAGCTCACTGCTACCTTTAAAGCCACAAGAGAAATACAACTGAAACTTTTAGAGGTCTTGAAACAAACATTTTAATGTTACGAAATTTCCTGTGTACAGTGGACTCTGATATTCGTGGGGGTTAGGGAACCCTTAGCTGAAATCCACACATACTTGAGACCCTGTCTTAAAATGCTTATAACTACCTGTTTTAAACATTCAAACACCAGATATAGCTTAATCTGCATAGTGGAAATGTTTGAATAGTTCAAACTCTGTCTCCCAGAGGTAGGAATCATTTTGGGCCCAACTTTAAATGACTTTTTGGGTCCGTCATAGGATCCTCCTTCATTCCAGCAAAAATATTGGTGCCATGATATTTTAAGATTTTTTTTCTTAAAAAAAAAAAAGAATTTAACATCCTTGTGGATCTTCCCTGTGTTGAACCATTGATAGTTGTTTAATGTTGTGCTATCTTTGAGAGTTAACGGTTATAGGTGTCCAGCATAGGCCTGCATGTTTACGGTCTTTATTAGCCATGATGCCTCTCATTTGATCATCCTTAAGAATGTCAGAATTATACGTACACCTCTCTTATACATCTTCCTTAATGTCCCAACAACTCAAATTTCCGTACTTCAATCTGAGCTGAAATTAAATTTGTTACACTTTGTTTTGGGAACCAAAGATCTGACTTAAAATATGTAATCATGTTACTTATTTCTCACATTATTTCAGCCTACCTGCTTTACAGTAAAACATCTTGATCTGAATCTAAAAGTTATTTATGATCTTCTATTTGCTGCTTGATTTGCATGTGATGATGTCCTTGTGCATGCTGTAGGCAGCCTGGAGGTGCTCAGCAGCCGAACGCCACCTGCACTAGCTGTTTGTTATTTGAACCGAGGGTCTAAAGTTTTTTCTGTGGCCTTCTCTGGAGCACTCACTGCTGACCCTGCCTGGTTTTTTCTCCTGCTGGAACTAAACGCAGCTAAATCTTCTGAATCCTCTCAAATTCTCCCAACATGTTTCATGTTTGCAACCCATACAAACTTGGTGTTCTCTGAAGATTTGGGTTGCCATTCTAGAGAGGTCTTGCTTCATGAACCTTAAAGCTCAGGGTCAGTCTTAGCTTTTAAATATAGTCAAACACCAATGCAAAGTACCACCAGCTCTCTGCTGATTGGGGTTAAGAAAAAGCTGCAATCATTTTCATGCTTCTCTTCCTTGATGGTAGATGGGGGTATAAATAAGACTGATTTTGGCTCAGTGTGCTGTAAACATATAATCTGCCTCCTTGATGACTTTAAAAAGGGTTTTAGACTGCAGCGAACATTGAAAATCCTCAACAAAAACAAGACTTGAAGCACTCCAATAGATGGGTGCAGCTTACTCTGAAAATGTGATGTCTTTAGCTGTTTTCACACATGCAGTGCAGCCATGAAATTTGCGAGGCATATTTCAGGGAGGCTGCACTCGAGAATGCAGATGTCCGCATAACATTCGGTCTCGACTTATGAAGGAGTTTACCTAGCTATCTGGCCAGAAAGAAATATGAAAAATGACAGAGTGAGACCATGTGTGAATTGAGCAGGTAATTCTCCAGGGATATCAGCAGGATCAAGTCTGCATGCTGGTTTCAGCTGCTGATTCAAACTCTTTTCGGCTGCCATGCCTGTACTAGATATTGCATGCGTCCAGATGTACACATTATTCACATCAGAACATACATCGTTAGGAATGCAATGGAAGGCTCTTTCACTGTTCTAAACCTGCTATATTAAAAAAGAAAAATAGGTTCTTGATGCAAACTAGTTGCATTACGGCCTACTTCTGGTGTGTTGCTCTTGGGTACCGCTGCAAAATATCTCTCATTTGCACCTGAAAATGCATATGAGAACGACCAATTAGTCAAGCCCTGATTTCTGAAATATTATCTAATAGTCCAATTCCTGAAACTGACTAGACGTCTTGTGTAGTAATGCTGCTGCACCATTAATATGCAGTAGGAACAGTAGATATGCCACTTACACTCGGTGCATGCAAGCAGTAAAAATAACCAATCCAGCAGACCTATAAAAAGCATCAAAGTGACCTAGGAACAGTATGTGTGGCATGATGGTTTTATATTGTAACCTCCAGTTCTGTGATCTCAGGCAAGAACACTCTGCTTATAAGGTTTATAACACATAGATGTGTTTGCATTTTGCATGTACTTTGGCTTGTGGCCATTAAAATAGAAAGTAGAAACTTATCCTGTGTTTTTCAGACCTTTCCAAGTGGTAACAAGGGAGCTAAAACTTGTGACTATATCTCTTCAGTGTTTTTTCTGTCTGTGGGCTGAAGCAGCAGCCTACAGAGTATATAAGTAAATATTTCAAACCTTATCATCTTCTTGTTGCAAATGCAAGCAGACACGAAGTCTATATCATTTTACTTCATTTTTAATATTTCTTGTTTGTTTCCGCTCTACCTTTTTCAGACTTGGAGCAGCACAGTTTTACAGAGCTCAATAAGTAAAGTTACTCATGGAAATGCTGCTCTGATGCACCAAAAACAGGTCGGATAGTCTTTTTAACATTAATACATTAGAAATCGTATGTACAGGTGGTCACAGAACTATTACTGAAAAATAAATGGTGCTATTGTTTAGATTAGAAAGGTCTAATATACAATCACTGAAAAGAACGTGAGGCTTCTTCTTGTTTTACAAATGACTTTCTGCCTGCAACCAATGTAAAGAGGCATAGATCAAAATTTGGTGGTCATCACCTGTGTCAAATTAAAGTTTTAACCAGTTTCAGATTTCTATTGATTCAGATATGTTTCATTGTTTTAGCCTTCTTGGCATAGCTGGTCATTAATTATTTATGAGCAAAGGCCATATCATGCCACTGTGTGTGAGACAGCACATGGTTTTACCAATATTTTCAAACTACAACGAAATAATGACTCTATAAAACTGTCTACAATATCTAATATTTTCTATTAGTATAACTAGTGTGAGTTGGATTTCTAAAACAGGAGTCTGTGTGTTTCCTAGAAAATAAAAAAAATATATTTTTTTATGTCTCCCTTGTTCAACACACCTGAATGAAATCCATCGGTCTTTAGCATGTTCCTTCAGAAGTTGAGGACATGTTGTTACAGTAAGTCAGCCATGTGAATCAACTTTGCTGGAGCAGGTCTAAATCATGCAGAACAGCTGGCTTTTAGGACTGGAGTTGGACCTAACTACACGACACTGAGAGCTAATATCCCGAAACAACCTCTGCATTTGACAAAGCCCTGCAGGCTGCTCAGGGGAGTGAACATTGCATCAATGTTCTTCATTGGTTGATTCAGGAGCTTGCTGTCTGCTTGCATGCAAGGAAACCAGAACGCTTCACAGGTGCTGCATGGAAACCAGATGTTCCCCTACTAGTTTTAACAGCAGGATCTACCGAGGTGCATCTAACAAATCCTCTGCTGCATATCACATTATGCAGTGGTCCTCGTTATTCTTCTCCTTCTTTTAAGCCTCCTTATAAGTGAACCGTTAATGAGCAGTTTGAGATGTTAGCATATGTTCTTTGAAGTATGCTTAATTACACCCTGTACGTTTTTTCTTTTTTTTTAACAAAAGCAATTACTTTATTTTATCTGATAATACATTCCAAAGATGAGCATAGGCAGTGATTTCACACTGACAGATGGCCATTGAATGAAGGGGACAGACTCGAGACAGGGATGAACTTGCACTGGAACAAAGACACCGGTCTGTCCCTCTGCCCACTAGGTGAGCAGTGTGACCGTAATGGCTGCATCCCTCCAGGGGGTTGATGAAGCTGTGTCCTACATGTATTTCCAGAAGAGTGAGTACCAGAGCCTGGGCGCACAGCACAGTGTGTACTACATTACCGTTGCAACACACAGCCTCCCCGGTTTGCCCCATCAGCACTGTAATCTCAGAGCTTCGAAGCTCCTTATTGTCCTTCCCCAAATCATTTCAGTCACTTATTTTCATGAGTCATCCCACCCTAGCCCTTGATAAATTTTCCAGCTTGGATGTTATATTTTTTTTTCCCTCCCCCTCTTCTTCCCTCTTTCACTGTTTACACAAAACTAAGGCAGCTGTTTTTCTCAAGTATTCCCAATGATAATGACTCCGGCAACATAAGTTATTTTTAGGAAATTGTGTATGGGTACTGAAAACCTCCGGGCCAATATTTTGGATTAAGTTCATACTAGCCACATTTCTTTTCAGTATCTAACAGTGTTATTTTATATAGACATATGCAGATATGGACAAATTAACTGTCACATCTGACAAAAATTGTTAAACAATGACATATCTTACTCTAAAAAATAAAAAAGTCTAATCTTTAATTGGAGAACATTATGCAGTGGGGTAATAAATCTCACCGGTGGGATAAAAACTAGAAATGTTAAGTCCCTTTAGAGTAATCGTAACATTTTTAAGGCTATAAACAATTTTTTTTTAAATAACAGTTTTTGCAGATTTTTTTAAAAAACAATTAATGGCTGTATGGTTGGGGTGGAACTGTTACAAGGGTTTGCCTTAATTGTTGTTGTGTTCTTTATATCAAAAATGTTGGCAAGAAAATCAGCCTTACAATACAGGCAGTAGGCCCGTGTAATTCTCCAATAAATGGACTTAACCCGCCTCTAAATTCTGGGTTCGATTCCCACTCCTTTCTGTATTTCTGAGAGTCCACTTTAGACCGAGATATGATGACTGTTAAATATCCGTCACAGAGAGATGCACATACGGTGGATGAGGGAAGTAAGTGATTGGGGCTGTGAGTGAAATCAGTGATTTATTCAGTATGCTATTGTTTTGTTCATACAGAAACATTTTTAGCATTTACATCTAAGAATAGGATCAGCCAATGCCAGCTTCAAGTGTGTGCCATTTGTCACTATTCCGGACTCAGCAGTTTACATATCTGCTCTCTCCAGCAGGACCAGTTTGGGCAGCCGGAGCTGCAGCGCATGGACTGGCTACCTGCTGTAAGAGCTCTGGGTCCACTGCAGCACCACTGCTCATTGAGAAGAGTAGCAAAGATACATGCTTCACGTCAGAGTCTATAAAGGTCTCCAATAATGGCATAAAAAGTCACTAGATTCGTCACTAGTCACTTTTTTGAAAAAGAGTCGCTAACAGGGTCTAAAAATAGGGATGTACAGACACTGGTGTCGTTTATCTGCCCCAATGCCGTCTAATGTACATGTATCTGTATCGGTTAAAGTTAACCGATACTCAAAATGTGGAAAATCTGTAATAACATATACAAAACATATACATTTTTTACTTGAAATTTTATTTTTGGGGTAATTTTATATTTGACATCTGTTATTTTATCTAAGTTATGTTTAGTTAGTAAAGTCTGGTGCCTTTAGTCTCTTCAAGAAAGGAATAAGGTGGAAGTTATATAGTTTAATAATTCAACAATAGTATCATATCAGTATCTGGTATCGACAGGCATCGGTATCGGGACTGAAGAAGTTGGATTGGTGCGCCCCATCTAACAACTCACTAAAGTCACTATGTCCCTTGGGTGGACTCGCATTACTTATACCAGAAAATTTCTTCTGGCCTTTGAAGGAAGCTGTAAATGGATCGTTACTACGATATATTAATCCATAAAATACTTCCAAATAATAATAGAAAAGCCCCTTTTGACTGTTGGTGTTTTATTAGTCATACTTTTGGACATATTTTTTTTCAAACTGTTAATATTAACTTAAGGCTTTTATATTCTCCTGCATGAAGTAAGGTAGCTGCAGCTTCCTCTGTCAGATATTTCGGCACTGAACTTTTGTGGTCTGTTTCTAAATCACACGTCATTTGCAGGCAGACAGTAAGCAGTACTCCATTCTACTCCTGGAAACAGTTTTGATAGGTGATTCTTAAAGGTGGTAAAACTTTTAAAAATTTGCAGAGAAACTAGGCTGGGTTAAACAAGGGCCCATCACGATGCGGGCAACACCAACACAACTTAATAGTGCCAACTTAACCGGTTTATTCTAGGACACAATTGAGGGGAAAGTGCGAAAATGGGTTGTTAATTGAGTGTGTAGGCTGCTTGAGGTTTTTTTTTTTTTTTTACTTTAAATGGCCCTGTTAATTATTCTTTAAGGAATGTGTCCCAAAGTAGTGCAGTCAAATATGGCTTGATGTGCCACCCAGGGCATGGTTGGCAGTGGTTATTAAGCAGGCTATGAGTGCAGCTTTCATGTAAATGTCATCAGCGAGGTTCTGTATTTATTGATGCGCTGAATTTAATCAGTCATTCCAGCCAGAGAGCATGCACACTGATAATGTTTTTTTTCCCCCACCCCCCTTTATCGTTATTTTGTGGAAACATGAAAGCTTTGCCTCTATCAATAACATACAATTACACTGTGGCTCAGTGACTGGATGAGTGAAAATGTTTGGCTAAAGCACCTTGCTGAAATGTGGCCCCTTTTTCCATTAATCTCATGGCAACTGAACATGTTTTAGCTTCAGGACTGGCTGAACAACCTGTTCACTTTGCTGTAAAGCTAACGCAGTGGTTCATAAATACACTTTTTCATAAGGAACTTTGCTGAACATTTTCTACTTCTCATTGCATTTAGTTTATTTTATACTGCTGCCTCTGCTATCAGCCTGAATTGCACAGAAAACAGCAAAGGGAAACTGAATCAAGACAAAAAATGTAGAACATCTTACTTTTTTGGGGCAGGACCTCTTCACTTGCTATTCTTTACATGTATGGGTATGTCTACAACGGCTTTGTAGATCCAGAAATTAATATTTTTTTCTCATGGTTCTTTGCAAAACATCTTAAGGTCAACCAGATCATCTTTCCACAGATCACCAGTTGAATTTGGTGCTTGGCTTCCAGTGCATTGATGCTCTGGCTCGATGTTGAGAGTCAATGTTCCCTTTCTCAGTTTTCCTCTATATTTTAACATGTTTTCTTCCCCAGGAATCCACCCCTCTTTTCTCTAAGTAGCTTCCCTGTCCTTGCTAAGCAAAAGTATGATGTTGCCACAGCTGTGTCGTTTTGGGTGTAGGATGTTCAGAATGATTTGCATTGTTAGTTCTCTGCCACATCATTTTGTATGAAGACAATATAGATCACATCTGGTCTTATCTGACAATAGCACCTTGTTTCCTCTCTACTTTGTTTGTGTTTGGTGTTTGTCATTGCAATCTAACAAGACTTACAAGTTATGAGGGGTGGGAATACTTTTGCAGGGCACTGCATTCCATACAAAAAATGTTGGACACATTTGTGAGTTGTAGGTAAATCACATGAAAGAGATTGTTGCTTTAATGGACTGATGATGCCAGCAGAGCCACGTTTGAAAAAGGCTTAAATTTTCATCTCTAAACACACCACAACTAATGGATGTATTACTGGCTGTGTTTCTCCCAAATGACAAGGCTGTGTCATTGTGCTTTTTTTTTGCTTTTAACTCGAGCCAGTTATGACTGGTGCTGTGACTTATAGTCTTCCACATCTCTTACCGCTGCATTCTTTGCACTTAGGCTATATTTGAATATTATTTCTAAGCACAATCTCATAAGAGCTGGATTTTTTTTTTTAGTTGTTGTACCCAGGAAGCTTTTGGCAATATTTTCTTTTCTTTAACTCTATAACACTTAATGTAAAGCAGTGGGATTTATAACGGCATTATAAGTAATTGCCACAATGTATGCCTTGAAGAAACAGCGACAAATAGTTCTTATGATAATGGCTCTACCTATTACAGACTGCTTTGTATTACATGGATGCACAAAAGGAAGGGGGAAAAAAAGTGGGGGATTTAATTTGACGTTCATGTTGCTCCTTCAGGGCAGCATAACGCCATGTTGGTTAGTGCTGTCGCCTCACAGCGGAAACGACCCGAGCTGAAATATCAGATGTGCAGTCCTTTTTTTTTGGGGTGGAAGTCTGTATTTTCTTCTCATGTCTAACACATTTTTGTTCCCAGGTACTACAGTTTCCTCCCGCAGTCCTACAACACATAACACGCAGCATGTTAAGCTAATTGGTGGATTTAAATTGACCTTAGGAGAGGTTGCACATGTTTGCATGACTGTTTATTTCATCCTTTGATGAACTGGCGAATTGTCCAGAGGATGAAATCAGGGTGAGCTTTTTATTTATTTTATTGCACTCATGTTTGTAGGTGTAGGACAAAATATCTATCAATATAGTCCATAGATATTTTGTTTCGTATCTTTAATTGAGTCAAACTATAATGTAATAGTTTTCCTTGGAGTGTAAAATATAACTAGATGTTCTTTTCTTGATGTCTGACAGTATTACACATCAGGAATTGGTGAGATTTATATATGTTCTTTAATAAAACTTTTTTGTGACTCTGGTCATGCGACCACTAAAGTGTATAAAGGCTTGATAACGATATTATTTTTTATGAAAGAAGGTGTTGACTCTGGTGTTCCGCAGGTCTACCTAACAATGTTATTGTAGACGCCTCCTCGGGCAAGTGCCCTTCTGAACTCTGTCCCACAAACTGTCGAGCCATGGAAAAAGAGTTATATTTAGAGAGTGTGGGTGATGCTGGTATCCTCGATGCCAGCAAGAGTTGCATTTGTGTCTTAAAGCCACCCCACTACCTGTGAATGACTATGCTGGCTTTAGAAGTAATCTCAAAAAAGCAGGGGGAGGGGTGCTTTTAAACACCGATAATACATCCCCCATTGATCTATTTATTTAACCGCTGAGCACTGTTAAAATACATGGAATGCTCCTGTTTTTACCTTAAAGGGTTTCAACACAGCTCTGGTGAAGCTCTCTGTGTCAGGAGACCTAATTATACCTACCAAGTTTCTTCCTTTTAGATTAATGAATCTTTCTGGCCACTGCAGCCAGCCCATGCTCTTTATGTTGCCAGGGAGTTCACCGTTTTCTCTGACCCTTTCTCTGTAGTTACAGGCTAATGGAGCTTTAAGCTATCATTGCTAAAGTATGCTGGCTACCAAATCATTCATCACCTACCAATGGACACAATCTTTTAACAGCTTATATGTCTAGTAGACCCAGTGGAATCTGTTGTACTTTAAAAACCTTATTGTTCAGCACTTAATTCTGTCTCATTGTATACTTTGGAGCCTTTGGAGGTCTTGCAAACTTGTGGGCTCAGGCGTTGAGTCAATCTGTTTCGCTGAAGCGTAGGTTGACAGCCACTTTTGCTCTAAACGACTTGTTATCATCCCTCTTCCTACTTTGGAAAATGGAGATCTGTTGTGGAACCTTCCTGTCTATAAATAACCTGGGTATAGTCAAAAGGGCTTAAGCGGTGTCTTTCAGAGTGAATGAAATAACTCTATATAAGGAGAAAATAAAAAACGGAGAGGCCTGAGGGAAAGGGGCTCAGTGCTTGTGCAGGTGAAGATGAAGTTGTGCCCAGCATCATTATTACTCTTTCTGTAGTCATTTCTGTGTCACTGGATCTCATCTACCCTAAGTGCTGATTGATTCCCTACCCCCTCGTATGAGGTATTGCTGTTACATTTTAGCCTCCACCCCCCCCCCCCCCCCCTCCCGTGGATGGCCCCGTTAACATTTGCCTTATTTCCAGAATAACACTCTGCAAGTCTTTCTTTGGCTATTAAGGATGAATCGTGTATTTCTTTGTTGTAAAAACCCAACCCCTCAGGCATATGTGTTTGGTACAGGAAAAAAAGGACAGAGAAAGGGAGGTAGACAGAGGTGGTCAGATAAAAGAGATAGGCTTTCTGGGCTCTGTGTGAGATGGTCAGATAAAACATGACACTGTTCTTTGAGGTGGAGTGTGAAAAAGGAAAGTGGAGGGAAAAAAGAGAAAGAACATGGATGCCAGGCCAAAGCTTTGTTAAAACAATGATAACACTTGAAGTGTGTTTCTGAGTCTGCTGAGTGTTTCATCATCAGACAGACAGAAATAGGGAAACACTGTAAGGGAAGTTGAAAAGATAAAATGGGGAATATTGCACTCTTTCTTTGTTCCTTTATGCTGCAATTTTAGTTCATCACCCGTTAGAAATAGTAGTTAAATCTGTCCTTTTTTTTTAAACTAGGCTAAAAGCTAAACACCGTAATAAGCAACACATAGGGCACAAATTCTATTGAAAAAGGCAAGAGCAATACAATGCAAAATCAGTCACATTTGGGTTACTTTCAGACCAAATATGCTTCAGTTTTACTTTTGACCTGTTGTCCAGGTCCAAAATTAAACTGGTCATAGTTTAAATATAAGCAACGTCAAAGGTGCTTTATCTTAAATCTTAAAAGTGGGGCTCAAAAGTATTTGGCAGCCACCGTCTCTGCAAGTTGTCCCATTTAAAAAGATGAGAGGTCTGTAATTTTCATCATAGGTACTCTTCAACTGTAAGAGATGGAAAGTAAAGTGAATAATAAAATTCAGTAAATCACATTGCACGATTTAAATTTTTTTTTTTTTTTGTATTGTGGTGCTGAAAATAAGTATGTACAGTAGCACATACAAGAAAGCAGGAATGTGGGCCCTTCCAGACCTTTAAACAAATTTACTGCATAAAGATACCTGTCCACACCTTCAAATAGTCAGACTCCAAGGCCAGAGAGCTGTCTAAGGACACCAGGAACAAGACTGGCTCATCCCAGGCTAGTGCAGGTGTGCACACTACATTAGGCAAGTAGGTGAGATAAACTGTTGGAGCAATTATTAGAAAATTGAATTGAAGAACAAGATCACTGACGATTTCCCTCGACCTGAGGCTCCATGCAAGATCTCATCTTGTGGGCTACACATGATCTTGAAAATGGTGAGGAAACAGCCCAAGGAATTGGTCAAAATAGAACTCATTGGTATAAACGCCCCTCACTGTGTTTGGAGGTGGAAGAATGTCGAGTTGCATACCAAGAACACAAAGCATGAGGGTGGAAACTTCATGCTTTGGGGCTGCTTTTCTGCAAAGGGGACAGGACTGCTGATCTGTATTAAGGGTAGGATGAATGGGGCCATGTATCTTGAGATTTTAAGGGGATGAAATGATAAAAGTGCTTAAATTCAGCATGACAATGATTCAAAACACACCGCCTGGACAATGAGGGAGTTGCTACGTAAAAAGCATCTTAAGGTTTGAGAGTGGACTAGCCAGTCTGCAGACCTCAATTCAGTAGAAAATCTATGGAGTGAGTTGAAGGTTTTTGTTGTCCAGCACATTCCCAAAACTTCTCAGCTCTAGAGAAGACGTGCATGGAAGAGTGGGCCAAAATACCAGCTATAGTGTGTCCAAACCTCATGAAGACCTGAAAGAAACATTTGACCTCTTTCATTGCCAACCAAAGTTATGTTAATAGTACACATATTGATTTACTTTTGTTGTTGACCAAATCCTTATTTTCTATACCATTATACAGATAAAAAATAAATAAATAATTAAAATCATAGTGTGATTTCCTGTGTTTGTTTTCTACATTCTATTTCTCACAGTTGAAGAGCACCTCTGATAAAAATTAAATACCCCTCATCTTTTTAAGTGAGAACCTGGACAATCGGTAGCTGCTAAATCGTTTTTTTTTGCCCCACTATATTTTAAAGAGCAGAGAAAATAGCAGAAGATTCAGTAAATCTTAACTGTATGTATGGTGAAAATATCTTATCAGAAACTAAATTTCAGTTTTATTTAAAACAAGTTTAAATTTTAAAACCAGAATGAATTATTCATGGTATGAATGATTTCAGGCTTAATTCCATATGTTAATTGCAGAATCCCCTTTTTAAATTTGGGAACGGTAACAATAGTTAACATATAGCTACTTGAATAATATGAAATAAATAGTAAGCATATAATTACTCCAAACTTTTATCCATCCAAATCTCAAGCATTGAACAAAGAGAATAAGCCTCACTCTTCCTCTATGATAAATAACCTTTGAAGATTTCACCCTCACTCTGAAACTGGCCTTCACGGCAAATTTGGCTTACATGCTCATTAGCAGCATCAGTGGTTGCAGCTGTATGAGCTCTAATTAAAGTCAATAAGATTTTAAGCTTACAAATTAATTTTCACAATTGATTCATGAGTTGCTGGAAATCAAGTATTGCCACTTTACAAAAACAAAAAAATAGTAAATATTTTAATTTATTTTATTCAAAAATGTATATGGCCTATTGGTGTCCGCTTAACCTTGCTAAAGTCTAAAGTACATAATCTTTTTGATGCAGGCCTATCAACACAGAGGCAAGAGCAGGTTGGGCAGCTTTTCTTAGAAATATGAATGGAGTAGGTTTCTGTAGTGGTTTTCCAATCATTGTCTATTCAATGCTGTTTAAACTAGAACAAATTCATTCATACATTCTCACATATTTGTACAGTTTGATCAGTGGTCCATTTATTTTTTTTAAATAAACGACTTGCACTGGGCTATGTCCACATTTGCTAAAACAGAAGCAGTAACCCACTCTGCCCTTTTGCCACAGTTTTCGTTCAGCATTTTCTTTCAGTACATGGGCTCTACCTATTGGTGCAGCCTGGTACTACATTAAATCTGCGATATAATTTGAGTCAGTTACAATGTAAATGCAAAATAATCTGCGTTCTGTCAACATTTTGACAATATTGTCGCCAACCCATACCTTTCACACCAGACTTCATTAACATTCTCAACAACAATATTATAGGCTTTATCTGTAAAGGCTGTTATTAGGGTTGATACACTTTTGAGCTTATACATTTCTTTTCACACTTTGATGCTATAAATCAAGCCTTGTCAACATGTAAAAGCTTAAAAAATTTTTTTCGTATATAGAAAATATTTTAATTCCACTTCTAAAGAAAATCCTGTCCTATGGCAAATACATTGCGTGAGTTAGCATTTGGTGAGGTTAATCTGAGGTAGAAAATTACTTTTGATTTCAGCATTTGTTGTTGGAAATGAATTTTGCCACCTTGTGAAATGTAAGAAACGAACATTTTTTTTCATATGTAGAAAATATTTCTAATTGTGTGAAGAAGAAAAAATCTATTACTAATACAGTCGTAATGTGAGTTAGCATTTTATCATATGTTTTCTGCAGTATTAGCATGAACTAAGTAAAGTGCTTAGCTAACAGATTTTGTGCATTAGCGAACGCCATAAAACTGCGTCAATTTAAATGAAAACTCGATATGCAATGCTATAAGGGCTCCACCTTGAGGTACCCTCATGTGTTGCATCCAATATGTGATATATTTTGAACTATTTACAGTTTAAATTACCCTTCTGTCTTTTAGTGAAAGATTTATTCTAAATGAAGTCTTTAAGATGCTCAGTTGCTGAGTTGTACTTAGCCAGAGTGTGTGATCATTTAAATATAAACTGTTCTTTATTTCTAACACTGCTACTTAGCTTTTGCTGTTTTGGTTTAAACTTGAAAAATAAAAGTGTAAATGTGTCATGTAAATGTTTAAATGTCAATGAGATATGGTTAAAATAAAATGTATATGGGGAAAAAGTAAGCTACTGCCGAGGACTGTCATATGCACATTAAAGTAATTTACATATAAACCTGCCAAATGAGTTCACACATTCTGATTAAGCTTTTTAGTAGCCGGAAAATTTACCTGTGATAAGCAGTTGAGCGCTCAGAGTCTGAAGCAGCAGTCCTGCACTGGCACCGATAGTTGAGTGTACATTAGCTGAAAGTGATTGACAGAGCTGAAGAGGATGGAGCAAGCTATAGCAGCAACCCAAGTCAAAGCAGCAAGCTATAGAGGAATATGTTACGGAAAATCAGGAAATGAATTTCTGATTCACTGGACTGAGACAGCATTTTAAAGTAGTCTAGAGTTGAAGACAAAGGGACACTGATTCATTTAAAATGTTTTAGATATAGATGGGGTTAACTCAACATAAATATACTACAATCTTCTATCTTTTTGTCCTTAATATCTAGTAATTATCTGTGTTTTTGTAAATTAGGATTTTTCCATCCGAAAATAGGCCATTCTAACCACACTGATTATACCTCACTAAATAGCAGGCACAGCCAAAGAGAATGAGTTATAAATTCACCACAGCTCAACACTGCCTCCGAAAAGATGACTGTGCCAGAAAATTGCATCCTCCATCCTTGAAGAGTCACCAGGAACCCGGCTTCAAAATATTTTGTATGCCTTCATGCTAAGTGAGGCAAAAATGCAAAACAAGTAGGGATAAAAGTGCACAGTGAAGAAAAAATGGGTTGGGGCTGCAGGGGAGGCCATGCAGCTGAAAGCTCTCTGACATGATGATGCTATTTATTAAGAGTTATTTATGCAAGACTGAAGAGGTGATGGATAACAAGAGCATTGCCAAGGCTGTCCTTTGTTTTCAGGGTTGGTAAGTGCTCCATTGAAGCTGCTTTGGGTGGTCAGCCTCTCATACTCAAAGGGGAAAATGAAAGCGTAAACACACTCGTGCTCCCATCACAGCTGTACGTCTTGCACACATATGTAATTTTGTCCTTACCTGGAAGCGTACAGTTTTAGCGAGGCCACGTGTGCCTTTCAGTACATGTGTTTGTTTGCATGTTTGCACTAAGGAGGGCTGAAGACTGACAGGATCCCAAGGGAGGGCCTAAAATCTTTGACCTGAATACATATTTTCACATATTAGTGATGAGTGAGGGAGCTCCAGTGAGACGTGACAAGGCCTGTTTTCCTGCTTGTTTGCAGGTAATAAATAGTCTGCACCCTGAAGTAGGAAACCGGGCCAGGAGATCATATAATATGGTCTGGTTGGAAATGGAGGAATACTCTTTGACATTTAGCATAATTAACTATAAAGACTTAGTGCGTATGTTATTAGCAGCTTCATCCGACAGCATATTTTTGGGGAGTATGACTAAAACAGCTGCTCACTATTGTGGGACTTTAGAGTAAACATAAGTCTGTCATATATATGAATTATTCAGTGCCTAGTGAAAGTATTCATACCAAAGGAAATGTTCACTATTTTCTCAAATTACGACTATAAACCCCATTGATGTAGCTGTAAAGCAAGAGATCCACAACTTAGGTAGGATAAACTCTTGATGGAACAAAAATAACCTTTCTGAATGGTTGGCAAATGCAATGTGTGTAAGAGAACTGACAGGCTACATCATCCCAAAAACACCATCTCTATTGTGGACAATGGGGGTGGCAGCATCATGCTGTGGGGTTGCTTTACTCCATTTAGGACTGGAAAGCTAGTTCGAGTTGAGTGTGGCTGGAGCTAAATACAGAGGAATACTTGAAAAATAAATCTGCTAAAGGTGGCAAAAGAATTCCAGCAGATCAACTCTAAACACAAAATACAAATAATATTTTTGCTGCTTTGAAAATCATTCCTCATCATTTTAGATCATATAGCTCTTCTCGTTTAGTGTGTTAAAGATGTATTTAAAACATCCAATGTTCAGAATGTTTGGCTCCTTTGCATTAAGGTCTATATGTTAATTGTGCTTGATTGCAGCTTCATGTGCCATCATTTTATAGGTTTTATAATTATACTACAGTTAGACAAAATAAAGTGAATCCTTCTTAAAATGTTTACACGTATTTTAGGTCTGGAGAGACATAGATCTAAACTGCTCTTGTTTTAATGTTGCTTGCCTTCAAGCTTATGGATTTATTGTTTTTCTAATGAATATCAGAAAGTGTAAAATGAAATGGAAGGTACATTGTCCATGTTTTGGTCCATGTCAGTAGTTATTTAGTTTGCTTTGTCATATTCCCTTATTTTTTTTTACCAAGGGAAGAAATCTTTACTGGGAGGCATTGTTTATAAAACCACAACACTAGTGAAAAGGGAAAAAGGTAGGATTAGTTTTTTATGTGTAGCCTGGTTGATCTGAGTGGGAAAATATTTTTGGTTGACTATTTTTCTTCACTAAGCATTGAAAGTTTGAGTTTGATAACATGAGATTACAAAAAAGTACTCTGTGTACGCATTTAAGTACAAAACCCCTTAATGGATTATGAAAATACGGCTCACATCTACAGCAGTAAGAAGTGACGAAAGGAGGCATGAAGCAATGCTTTCTTTCCATTAGAAGGGGATCGAAAATCATAAAAAATACAACTAAGTAGTAAATGATATACGTAGTTGTCATGTGAGATGTTTCAGTGTCTGCTTTTATTGAAGTAGAATCAGTCCCAAATTTTTCCATTCAAGAGATTTGTAAAAAAATAAAAATAAATTTGTGAAAAGTTCTTAAGAAGGTATGTAGAGCTACTCATTTTGTAGCAGATAAAATAGTTTCCAGAAAAAGCTTAATCTGTGGGTTGTAATAGTAAAAATCACTACCTAAATATCTGTCCTACTTTTGTTTCCCTTTGTCTGCAGAAAGTGGTTTTGTCTTCTTTTTTTTCTTCTTCTTTTTCGATGGGAGCTGCAGGTGTGTTCAGTTGTGGTCGTCAGCAATTGGATATGAAGGGGACTGCCAACTCCAAGTATGACCTCATTAATTACATCTGTCAGTGATTCCCCACAGATCTGTCTCCTGTTCTTCACATGCTGCCACTCAACCAGCCAGCCAGTCAACCAGTCAGTCAGGAAGTTTTCTTCTGGGGGTTAGACAACTTGCCGGGCTCTCGCTCATAACGCTGGCAGGTGGGACTGCGGAGAGGAAAGGAAGAGGAAGCATTAGGGATGGGGAGGGGCCGCGAGTAAAACAGATGAACACATTCATGCACACTCACTTCCCTTTGAGTGCATGAAAATGCAAGTGCACACACACATGCACACCGTGGCAGGCAGCTCTTACCGATGCAGCCGGAAAGAATTTGATCTTTATTTAAATCCTTAAATTATAGCTGATTAAAAATTCATGGGGAGCCGTTTATATGAAAGCTGGGTGCTGTGCAGACTGCCCTGTGATGTCTAATTGGTCTGAAGGTTGCCAACTCTTTGAACAAGTCGGGACAGAGAGTTGTGGGAGCCTATGTGCCTCGAATGCGGATTTGAGTGTTTACCACCCACCTGCCCTTCATCTCCCTCCCTCTCTTTTTTTATAATTTTTTTACTGTCCATTTTTTCGTATAGTGTCTGTTCAAGAACTGAAGAATCAGCAGCACACGTAATGGATGCTCAGGATGACATGGGTCAGAGTAAGTCAGAGATGGGAGCTTGTGTAAACCGATAGGAGGCGTGCTTATATCTCAAAAGCAAAGACATCAGAATTGACTTAGACTGTTTGTGGCTTGGACTTGAGTTCTCGGACTCAACCTTTTTGATGGTTGAGTTGTAAATAAGTTGATAGCTAAACCATTTGAGTCAGTTATTAATTTTGTCCCTTGTCAATCACCATACTGGTAAGGTGATAAGCAGGACGTTTGGATTTGCCACCCGTTTCTTGCAGTCTGCCCCATTCCGGCCATTGCTGTCCTGCATGGTCCGATATTCACACATTAATTTTCCTATTTTCCCCTAGCAATGTTCTAAACTCGCTGGAAGGCATGTGTTACCATTCTTCACTTCACACGGGTTGAAGATTTGAGCTAAAAGTAGCGTTAAATACACATTGGTTAATGTTTGTAGCAGCATAAAGCATGAGAACAAACAATAAATATATATTTTTTTTCCAAGTAAATAATATTCTTTTCCAAAACCAATAAAAAACATATTTTTTGCATGAAACATGGTTGAAGGGGTAAGTTTGATTGTAAAAAAAAAAAAAAAAACTGGTCTGAAAGTATGCTAATACTTACCTCTCTTTATGTATGAGCAGGAAAATACTTCAGTGATGTTACATCTTGAGTGCTAAGAACGTTTAGCAGAACAATTATTTTTTAAGGAGAGATTTTTATGTCACGGGGTTGAACAAGACTGAGGGACATGATTGAATTGTGATATTTAATAATAGTTTAAAAAAAATGAAAAATACAATTTTGTTTTCACATGTAGTCTGTGCTAAATGGGGACATGCTTATTTGGCTGACTTCTACTCATTAGAAACCCATAAAACATTTAAAAACATTAATTTACAGTACATTTGTGGGTCTAAACACAAATATGCATAAATCCTTCTATTTCTTGTTTCAAATGTATTTTCTTGATTTTACTTTAAATAAAAATCTTGATGGTAAACCTGTGGGCCACAAAGTGCACCAAATTCAGAGAATCACCAATTTCACAACAAAATAGACCTAACTTACTATATCGGTAAATAGCCCAGGCAACGTCCGGAACGTTTGATGTGGTAAAGTGTTAAAACAGGGACCAATGTCACTGCTACGCACTAACACGACAGCGTAAAACATAACTTTCTGAACTAAGTACGGCTGCTTGCAGAAGCCGTCAAAGCGAAGCATACAATGCTGACCCAGAGAAAGTAATTCCAAAAAGAGGAGCCACATCTGTAGTTTAGAAGTTCTTTGATTGCTAAAATACGTGGTTGGAAATAAACCAAACCATAATCTTTTGCAAATGTTGTGCGAATAATGGGTAGGGAGAGTGTAGGGCGTTATTACACTGGCTCTAGATACACTGTTTAAACAGCGGCAAAAACAGTCAGAAAGAAAGCGACAATAGTGGTAAATATAGTCCTACCGTTTGTCCACACTGAACGCGATAGGAGCGACTAGAGCTTCGGGTTTACATGTAAAATCAATGGAGAAGCGCAACTTGGGGTCCCGCGACACTTCAGAAGCAGATTTGCTTCGTGAAAAAGCTTTTCTGCCTGATTTGCGGCAACAATTCATGCTACAGATGCGATGGAAAATTCGCGCTGCATTTTATGTGGTGCATTTTGTGCATTCGCGCTCATGGCGTCTACCGCTCGAGTTGGAAAAATCTGAACTCCAGCGTCAAATCGCGCCGCGACAACCAATCAGGGGACAGAGTTTCAGTGATTCTGTGACTGTCATGGAGTCACAGCCTCAGCAGGACATGGAGGAAATACTGATAAACATCGTGGCTAATCACCCCGAGCTACATGACACAAGCAGTTTGCTATACAGAGACAAAAAAATTCAAAAATAAACTATTTAGACAGGAATGCTCTTAAGAGGTTTGTGGGTGGCTATTAAAAGAGCCGTTGTTGCTCTAAAAGCACCTCTCGGCCTAGAAGTGAGCCTTGAAACGGCCTCCTCACCTGGTTTCCTGGTAGCAGCTCCCGCACCACGTCCCACGCTGCTCTAATATTATAAACTTTTACGAGCCGCAGACAAATGGACAGCTGCTCAGAAATGTAGTTGGTGTGTCGGCAGGCGAAGCTTGGACCTTCACGGCACAAACTGGGCGAGCAGGTCACGTTTTCCAGGCAGCGAGGAGCCGGTGTTTATGAGAGGCTCGCTGGTGTTTATGGATCCCTCCACCCTGGCTAGACTGTATCTGTAGCTCACCAAACCCCCAGTGCAGCGGTCCCAGCTCTACCAGAGGCCAGGCCGAACACGTAATCCACTCTGTCCTCCGTCAACTCAGTCCATAATCCACCGGCAGATGCACTCTGGCCCTAGCTCCGCTGAAGGCCAGTTCGTGTGTGAAAATACCATATTTTAAGCGCAACCAGTTTGCTTTGTACACGCTTCAAGGTGCGAATTTGCACACGAACAGCTAGCCGTGTGTCGCGCTTTATAGTCTTTCCTATCACGTTCAGTGTGGATACAGCGTTACATACCATCTATGATACTGCTTTCATCTTTTTTTTATGTACTCTGCCTCTAACGTGATTTGAAGACTTTGCCATACCACCCAGCCCTAATTCAACGCTCCTTTTCATTTAGTCATGTGTTTTACCATTCCAATTTGAAAACAAAGCTTCCAATTGCAAATTTACATGTTTCCTAATAATCCAGTGGATTCTTAGATTTTAAGCAGGAAGTAGAAAAACATCTAAACCTGTACATGAACTGTATAGTGAAGGATAGACAACTTGACCACAGGGATTGACTGTTGTTAACAATGTTGATACAAGCTAACGATTCTGTGTCCTGTTCTGTTTGCATGTGTGTTTTTTGGTGCTGTTGGGACCAAATTTCCCCTTGTGGGACAATTAACAGATTATTCTAATTCTTATTATAGAAAATACACATGCTTTTGGCAGTAACCTTCAAGTTGAAACCTTCATTTCATCCATTAGAGACCCGAATTAGTCTGTGATGAAAGACTTGACACATGACTCAGACTTGCCCCTTTAAAGACTGACTCGTGGACTCGGATTTGGCTTAAGTAGGAAAGACTCATCTCCTGATTTTGACTTCCCAGTCAAATGTGAGATTTGACTTGGGGAAATCACTCGTAAAATTGGAATGGGTCTTTGTTTTGGTTGCAGTTCGTGGCCCCTTTAGCAAGAGCTGCTGTGAGTATTACACCTTTTTAAGCTCCCATCCTGAGCAGCCTCCTTTTTCTTTGTTTTTCATAAAACGATCTGCTTGTCTTGTGGTAGAATCCCGCCGGTGTTGTTAGGGGGAAGAGGTTGGGTGGCTCCACTGTTGGAGACACCATAGCCCCAGCTCACACTGAGTATGTAAGAAGCCCCATCTTCATTTTCTCTTTTCTCGTCATCCCTGTAGCACATGCATACACAAACACATACTACTCAATGGCAGGGCCCTCCTGCTGCCCCAAAGCATGGAATACCACATTTGTTTGTTTACGCCTCGTTTTCTTTCCCTGAACTCTATTAACATTTATATTGCAGCTGAAGGTGTTGGAAGTCCCTCCTGCAGTGGGGGGAAAACTGAGCTTAGATGAGAATGAGCTTCAGTCGAGCTTTCCTAGGCACAGACTTGTGTGTTTATACCTACATTATCCAGCTATTCCCCAACTGCCTCTTTTCCCGTCTTGTTTTTTTTTTTTTAACTGTTCTTTTTTGAGTTCATATCACCATTTGCTCTAGCTCGCCTCTTATGTGACTCCTTAAGCTTTTATCTCTCTCCAAGGTAAATTGATTGCTTGAAAAAAAAAAAAAAATGGAAACGCTTCCGGATTGGCCAGCCTGATTGAGCATTAGCATATGAATAGAAAGGAGACAGCTCACCATGTCAGAGGAGGAGGAAGTGTTACGGGAAACATCCGTTAGACATCTGTGTTTCAGATGTTTCTTGCCAATTTTAACACATTTCTCTGCCGATCCACGGGGGTATTCCAAGCCGACATTTCTAATTCGCACTGCTGTGACTTTGCTATTCATGCAGGATTTGGTACCACAATCTGTACTGTCATTTTCTGCAGGCTCCGCCTTCCTTGGGGCTTAACAAACAGGAAAGAACTCCACAACAATTTTATACACTGTTAAACAAAGACATGTGGAAAAAACAACAACCCCCCCCCACCCAAAAAAACCCCTGTATAAATGAGTTGTGCATCGTGCACATTTCCTGACATCATTTACAGTGTCGCTCCTTACTTGCCCGAAGACACACACAGACTGATATAACTTATCACACGTGGCTAATGGTTGTCACATCAGTCTTCTCTATGTGCTAGACTCAAATATGGTTGATTATAGATCTGTATTTGTCTACGTCTTAATCTGACATTGTGACCCAGTGGTCTGGTTGGGAGCAGAGGCAGAATGCTTATACAGCTTTGCACCAGGAGGACATGTGCATCAATCCTGGGGACAAATGAGCTTCATCAGAACTGAAAATTTAATTCAACAAATTTGACTGCGGAGTAGAAGTGAAAAAAATAAAAAGTACTCAAGCAAGAGTAGCGCTGCTTCATCATATTTTTATGAGTAAAAGCGTAAAGTAACTGTCCCAAAAAAAATATTAAAGTAAGTTTATTGGCACAGAATTTTTTGAAAATGGCTTTGCAGAAAAATATAACTAAACATAACTTATGTGCTAAGCCTGGTATTATAAATGTTCAATAAAATAATTGATGCATAGAAATATAATTGCAAAATAGCACATTTGAACAGCAAAAAAGCAAATTTGAACATAAAAAACCTCAAATCAAGTTATCAACATTAAACTTATAAATCCAGTACAACAGTTAATGTAATTTTAGAACATATTAAAGTTATTCCAGTGTGAATATATAAGGTTTTCTGTATATTGAATTTATCTCCATGTGGAAAATACAGAAATTAGCAACAGAACAACAATGTTTTTGTACAAGCAAAACAATCACTTAATCATAAACAGTAGTTTTTTTGTCCTTGTCTGGTGCAGTTTTGGTAATAAATAATACATTTTGATTCAGTGAAATTACTCGCACTAAGTAGTGAATCCAGGAATTTTACACAAGTAAAAGTAGTGATACTTCAGACCAATGTTACTCAAGTAAAAGTAAGGTGCAGAAAACTGCTCATGAAGTACCTTTCTCTCTAAAAAAAAAAACTAAAGAAAATGTAAGTGAATTTTTTTTTACTAGTTGCTTTGTTTGTAGTAGTTTGTACTTAAAGGGGAAATATAGTTTTTATTTATTTGTAGCATTCAATACTCACCCAGACAATTTTGGTCTGACTTGAAATTCTTCAGGAGATATTTAGATCCATTTGTGATCAACCTATATCCATATAATGGGAGTTGTTGGGGCACCCAAAGTGCCTTCCTCTAAATAAGGCATTATCTGCCACAAAACTTATTCATTTCACTAACGTTTTGTTATGAATCAAAAGGAGTATCTCCCTGTCAGTTCAGAGTATCTCGCAGGCGCTTTGTTCTTGTCTTCCGGTTTTTTTTTGCAGGTCTTTATTCCAACTTACACCAACCGGCAGTTTCAATGACATCCCTGCCGTATCCTGCCACAGTTTTAGTCTGAGCAGGACTGAGCAGCTTGCAGAAAGGGACCCTGTGGAAGCTGAACTTAGTCTACTTGGTTATTTCGTTTGTGCAATTTGGAAACATCAGCTGTAACCCTATTGATGTTTGCAGTATCAAATTGTCTAACCGACCATCATTGTAGAGCACAGAGTGAAAGTTTTGCTCAGTCTACAATTGGGATGCTGCATGGCAGTGAAATTACCGGTAGGTGTAAGTTCGAATAAACACCTGTAAAACACCCGGAAGACAACAAGGCACCTCCATTTTTGTAGGCTACTGAAGGCGGCAGGTAAAGCCAAATTTGAAGATTTTTATCTACAATAAAACCTTTATGTGTGGCAATGTGGAAACCCGGTGGTGGCAGCATTATGCTGTGGGAATGCTGCTTTTTCAGCAGGGAGGGTGAAGCTGGTAAGCGTTTGAAGGAGGATGGAGCTGAATTCAGAGGAATCTTGAAAGAAAAAACGTAGATGCTACAAAAGGTTTAGTTTTCAGTAGAACAGCAGCTCTCAACAGCAGCTCTCAAACAGCCGGAGCTGCAGTGGAAGGGTTTATATCAATGGGTATCTATGTGTTAGAATGGTTTTGTTGATGTCCTGACCTAAACCCAGTTATAAATCTGTAGCAAGACTTGAAAAGAACAGTTTACAGATGCTATATTCTGCCTCTGATTAAGCTCATGCAAAGAATCAGAAAATAATAGTTTCAAGATGTGCAACAATGGTAGGCATACATAAAAAAAAGAAAAAAAAAAGACAAAGTATAGACTCTGAGGAGCTGAATATAAATGTACGCCACAGATTTCAGATTTGTATCTCCAAAATTCTGTAAGCCGTGCAGGGTTGGGCGATATGGCTACTTTTTTTATCCCGATATAGCTCAGTTTATATCCCGATAACGATATACTTCACGATAAAGCAATTTTTCTGTTACTTTATCTCATGAATAGCTCAGAAAAATTTAGAACGTGGAAATGGAGTCTTAAATAAAAGACGGTAATAACATCACCCAGACTCATCATGTACTGATCTCCTTCCATGTTATCAGTGATATTTTAGGAAAGTGGCTCAGCACTTCACTCTACCTTTGAATTAAACACATTATTTGAAAGCATCAAAACGTTGCCGCAATACCTGCTGTCACTCATTTTCTTAACTTTACAGCACGTTTTGGCTGTAGCGTTTTTTTCTCTCTCCTTATACATCCTCTCGTTTTTGTTTCACTATCTGCGTGTCTCCTATGTAAAAGAGGGATGTTGTGGCCCTCCCCCCCCAATTTGTTTTTCGACTCCACCCACAAGCGAGGTGGCTGCTGCTCGTAAAGGTTAAACCGATGGATCACGTTAACGCACTGGTTCCGTTAATTGTAGGATTAGAAAAATAGTCAAGTTATGGTTATCGATGCCGTCTAGATATACAAACACTGACGCAGAATCAGACAGGAGTTGAATGTAAAGTTTACCATCTCCCAGTCCGACCAACGGACTCCCAACACTACACATTTATTTTATTAGAACCACGACGACGAATACAGAGAGAGTCGATGAGCAAAAGCTGCGTCGAGTCGTGGTGTAAGCTCTGATTAACTTCAGATACAGATGCTGTACCACACCACTGATGTGTTGCTAGTGAACGGCTTTAGAGCTGGCGTCTCTCACAGCCGGAGCCTCTACGAGACGCTTTTTTTTCTGCTAAAGCTGTGCGTCGGGAGGGGTTGTCTGATAATCTTGTTTAGAACCCTGATCTGAAACATGCTGGTTACTGTCTTGCTCCCTGTTTTTTTCATTTTTGCAGCATGCACAGGAATGTCATAAGGTGCATCTTGATGTAATTTACTGCCATAAAACCCTATCGTGGCTTAAACGATAGAGATTCATAAAAATGATAGACGTTTTCTATCGTACTGACAATATATCTCGTCATATTGCACAGCTCTAGAGCCGTGTATCATTTTCCTTTTCCTTCAAAATTTCTACTTTACACGTCATCGCTAGTCTATCACAGCAAATCCCAATAAAATGCTGTGATGACTAAAGAACAACATAAGGATATAGAAAAGATACTTTTGCTCTTGTTGCACGTTAATTGAAAAAAATGCATATTTTTTAGTTAATGGCGTGAAAAAAAATTATTTTATCATGGGGTTCTAAGTACAAAATGACAGTTTTAGAGAGCTATCCTTTTTCACATTAATGGCATTTAGTGTCTTAAACAGAAAAATTACAGAGATAATGATGGATTGCATTATTAAGAAGGGAAATTCTTTCTCTGTAGATACTAACGGGAACCTCTGAGAGTCATTTTCTTCCCCATATATTTTTAGCACTCTTGTGTGCTAAATGGAATAACAAGATAATGTCACTGGTCGTGTGTGTGCTTCATATTACCATTACGGAAAAAGTGCCTGGAGGGATATAGTACTAGGTTTGCAAATGTAAAGCAAAGTGCAATCCATATACATTGCAAGGCTGCCTGTTCGCTTAACACATCTAATCTTAGACACATACTTGTACTCCTATTGAAATCTGTGCTACAATACTTAATCATACGTGTGTAGTTTATATGTAAAATACATGCAAAAATGCCTGCATAATTTGTTTCAGTGTCAAGCTGTAAAGAATCCTGACATGAGCTCATCTTAGCATCACAAGTTTCCCCGCTTTGCTTTCCTGCCTCTTTCCCCTTCTACTCCAGCAGCTGTCCGTGCATCCTCAAAGTTCACATTGGGTAGTCAACTTCAGGTTTGTTCTGCTCTCTCCTTTCCTGAGCTGACACATGCATGCAGGGAGAAATACACACACATGCCCTTGCCAATGCATGCAGTAAGTTTTAGGGGGGAGGAAAAAAGGAGAGTGAGGTGCCTTTTGTGCATTTCTTGACTTGAGAGTGTGCTGCCGCACCATTTTACTGATGACTTCCTATAGCCAAAAGCAAAGTGTCACTTTCCTTCGATTCGCTAATTTGCATTGGTTCCCTTTCCCAGCGTGATTCTGCGTATCAGTGCCCACAAGCTGAATGTCAGGGTCTCCTCTCAGCATACAAATATCCCGCTGATACACTATGTCATGTATACTCTTGGACATCTCTAACATTTGATAATACCCTTGATATTTCACATCAAAATTTCATGTTGCTATTTTTATAACCAAATACCATTATGCTGGGGCTGAACACGTCTTTTCACACCCTAGAGGAACTATAATTCATTAGGCACATAGCAATGAGATTTTTACAATAACTACTGTATTTAATCTATTTGATCTCGTGTGAAAGTGACAAGTCCTGAAATGTTCCATTCTTGTGGATGGGAAGGCATGACTAGACCGAGCAGTATAGGTGATCTGCCATGGCCTCATCTAATCTGATTTGCATGCCAGAGAGAATTATGTAATTGGCATTTATGCAGAACAAAGAAGGATCAGCTCACGGAAAAGAAGGGTTTTTCATGTAGAACTGTGTATCTAAGCCTGTTTTCTGCAGCTCTGTGCTGCCTACAGTTGGCTACTGCGGAGACAGACAAGAGACGACTGTTGTGTGGGACTGTTTGTGTTCGTAGCATACACACGCATGATGTGTTGTATTAGAGCATGATGAGCTGGCACATGGCTTGCGACAAGGGGGAATACACTGGAAGCTTACCAGATCTTTCACATATGCTACCTCAAATTTGTAAAGCTTTTAGCTCTCCTGTAATTATTATATACGAGTCTCAAGACTCTGCACTGTGAATAGAAATGGCAAGTGCTCAAGCTCAGCAACATTTAAATTAGATTTGAACAACATGTTATAGTTATGGGACTGGGTGTTGCATTACAGGGTCTAATGCTATTTTAAATAGCAATTAAAGAGCAACAATTCAGCCGTCCAAAGCAAATCTGTTTCCGACATACTAACATATTGATTAAATGTATCTAAATGTGTTACGTTTTACTAGAATATTCCAAATTTTCGAAGCAAAGCTCTATTAAAAATTAAAAATTAAAGCGTCAAATTTCTTACCTGCATTAGATAACTCTTTGCTCATTTCGAAAAAAAATCATCTTAATTGGTCCTGAAGGCTAAAGCTAACAGGATCAGTTTATTTAAATGCCATCATATAAATCTTTAAGGGATTGTCATTTTTTATCTAGCGGTTGTTTACAAATGAAGTCGGTGATTATTTACACTGGAAATGGGGGTGGGATGTGGTGCACCAGAATTGATCATCCTGTGTGAAATATGTACCAAGAGTGGAAGATGTAAAAATTTTTCACTCACAGCGTTTTGTGCAATGTAAACACTTGATGTTACCCTAAACACAGTCTACTTTCGGTAAAGTATATTGATGGTGGCAGAATTATGCTGTGGGAATCGCTTTTCTTAAGCAGGGAAAGGGATTTTGGTTTGAACTGATAGTGGAGCTAAATACAGGGAAGTCATGGAGGAAAAGCTGCTGGAGGTTGAAGTGGAGGTTGTTTTACACAGTAAAAGTTGGCTTTAGTCTTTGTCTCTGGATTAACCACCTAATCAAGACTCATTAAGTAAAGATGCCAAGCAAAATACCTAATAGGTATATTAGGTAATCTTATTACCTAATAGCTAATAAGAGTTTATAACCTTTTTAACTAAACCACAGCAAAAAAATCTCTGAATTATCCCTTTAGCTTACTTTCTGCCAAATTTTATGTTTTGAAGATCATGTGGTAAGAACTGACCTAATCACCACATTAGAAAAATGGTGCTCTGACAGTTCTAATTAACATGGTCTACTAATCTTTGACTAATAGGTCCTGTAACATCTTTCCAAAGTTACTGTTTAAAATCTATTTTCTAGATGAAAATGTCTCTGAAAATGTTATAACGAACGGGTTAAGAAAACTATATATTTCCTGCCACAGTGACTTGACAGTAATGTTATGATCCGTGATGAATTTTTTATCACATTTCTAATGCACAAGGAAATTAAATTCATTAAACAGACCCCTTTGGAAATGAAGAGCTGTAAAAGAGGCAGATTAACTTTAGTTAGAGACACATGACGTCTTTAAATTTGTTCTCTATAACTTTTCCCATTAGCAGTGGTGCTATGTTGTTTTCCCTTTTTGTGAGGCCTTACTATTTAAGCAGGACTGATGCGCTGAATGCTTTACTGAGTAATACGTGGAATTCCTCCAAAAAGTGGAGCATGGCCTTGGGCCAAATCTCTCGCTGCGAGCATGAGATTCATGCAATGGACTTTATTCTGACACGCGCCTCCTTTTTTCTCACGCTTTGAGTTGTTGACGTCGGTGTTGCCATACCTCTCCTGCAAACCGAGGCTGATGCCACAATGCAGCCTTGTTGGCCTGATGAGCAGTAAGCTGTTGAATCAAAGTTGGACTGTTATTAGCCTACCTGGTATTATCCAGTCCCATGCGCTTTATCTGAACGATCTGGCGCTGTGCGGTCTGCGAGAGCAGAAACAAAGTGGAACAGTGTTAAAATGTATAAATGGGCAAATCTTTGGAGAAATGGTTCAGTTCGGAAAAGCTCAAAGTACCTGCAGAGTAAAAACCCATATATTCGCCCCCCAAAAAAGGGAAAAAAAGAAAAAAAGAAGACTTATAAGATCATTTGTATATGATTTTAACTTAATAACTTTTACAAAAATTAATTGAGCGGGAAAATGCCTTTTATGCACATATAAGGATTCATTTCACTGTTGTTGAAAAGGGAGTTGGTTACAAAGTTGTTAGTTACAAAGTCACCTACAGCATTATGTATTTTAAGCCATTGCTAAGGGACTAGGACAAACGTTGAACACCCTAGAGTCCTTTCACATAGGCAAACAAATACTGTATGGCCAACCCCCACCCCTCCTTGATTTTGGAAAATCTGCAACATTTGAGTCCCTAGATGTGCAAAGCTGGTAGAGACATACCGGAAAAGACTTTCAGCTGTGATCACTGTAAAAGGTGGTTCTTAAAAGAATTCACTTATATAGCATTTTCACTCAACATTATAATTATGGGAACTTGGAATTGTATAGATTGAAGTGTATTGACATAAAAAAAAATGTACTAAAGTTTAAGGGGTATGAACACTTTTGCTAGTTACTTTTATACAGCAATACATGTATGTAATAGTAGTAGTTCCTACAAGTATCAATTGAGCAAAATATTCAGTACAAGTAAGATGCCATAAATATTAAGGTCGTACTAGACAAAGTATGAAGATTTTATGGTTGAAGTTAGTGTATCATTATTGGTCTCTCTGTCCCCATGTTTTCTTTTTTTTTTATCACCACTGGTTGAAATAAACAAAACATCAAATCATTGTCTCCGTATTAAGTTCTGCTGCAGTGGACTCCTCAGGCCGGAGGTAAGCAACCTCACTGTGCCATTGTGGACCTGTGTTGATCCGTTGCCGCTGCTTAAAACACTGAGCTGTCAGCAGGAGCCAGGTGAGGCAGTTTGCTCTGCTCATCACTCAATGGACATGTTTCATTGGCACCTCGCTGGAGGTCAGCAGTAACTGACGGCCCTAGCCGCGAGGGTCAGGCCCACAACCTGACTTCACCCGAAGACTGAATTACACCGCTGGCGAGGCAGGTGGGCAGAACCGAAGCTCGGGGGCCGAAGATTGTGGCCCAGCACTCTTTCAAAGGGCGTATCTGGATGGCGTGCTGAAATCCAATTGACCACAGTGTCACGCAGCTCCTTTTATACGCCTGATGTGCACACTGCTAGGGTGCCAAGGATTTCCTTTTATTTTTCCCCAAACATTTCTAACCCAATAACTATTCTGTGGGGTATCTCACTTGAGTGATGGTGTTGGTGAAGATGTATCAGATAGGGATTAGGACTTGGAGCTCATCAAAGAAAATAGCCTGGTCAGTGTGACGTGCCGCTTTAAAGTGGCTGAATATTTTAAGGGAGTCCTCTTTCTCAGAGGAAATGAAATCCATACAAAGAGCGTAGAGCAGGAGGTTTTTGTTTGCTTCTCCCACCGCTCAGGGGCATGGATGGGAGATTTGGAGATGTGGAGTAGATTGTTAGGGAGCGAGGCAGTCGGGGCCTATTTTCACCGCAGCTGAGGCCTCCACTAGCCACAAGCAGTTTATATAATTCCAGAGATGAGAGAACAAAATATCTTCCTCCACACAAAGTGAGCTTTTACTCCCAGCCTCCTCTTTCTTCTTTTATATATCTCATATCTCTTCCCCTCTTTCCCACTTTCCTTCGGTCACCTCCAGACAAAACTACCTATGCGCATAAAGGACAGTTCGAGGAACTGCAGTCTCGTCACACAAAGACGGGCGCTGTGCAAAAAGTGCCCCCTTTTACAAGACATCTAGTCAGTATCATTGTGCCTGCTTCGCCATGCATCACCTGCTCCTAAATGACTGTGCATTGTGAGCTGAGTGGATGTGTGGCCACGTAACTTGACGCTGGCCGGACAGGATTGCCCAGGGGCTACGCGCGTCACACGGAGAGAACGAGTTAGTCGAGCCATGCCGCTCAGCCCTTCTGAGCGTGCTTAAGAGTGGAGAATTATTCTGCTCATTTCTGGGTTCCTGTGAAGCGTGACAAAAAAACTTGAGTGCCTCATGCTCGCCCAATTCCCTTCCTGAGAGGAGCCGAGAGGGCTAGTGGGGGTTTAGAAGTCGTTCAGCAAACACTCACCGCGACAAACGTTAATTACAGCAATTAAGTGGACCCCGCAACCGTTGTCTGGGGTGACTAAAACACGGCGTCAGAAAGGCAATGACAGATACCAGTGCTGGGATACAGTGGAGCAGAAGCTTGCTGCTAGGTATGGCACGCTAACTGACAGGAGGACTCATTTTTTATTTTCCTGTAATTGTACAATATATATCTTGAGCTAAAATGTGCAGTGCCTTCATAACTGTTCATGTATGTTACAAGCACAATATTTGGTTTGTTTTCTTGGGATTTTATTGGACAGACCAACACATTAAAGTGCAAAGTTGTAAGGCGAAAGGAAAATTATACATAGTTTCCCCCTTTTTTTTGCTCAAATCTAATATTTTGTTCAACCCTCTTGAGTCATTACTTAATCCTGGTTGGCTGCAATGAATTTTAGAATGTGCATCAGAGTACAGGGAGAAGAATACAAATGCAGGCTACTAGGGAAGTCCGATATTATAGGCCTAAAGTCATTATCGGCCGATATAGGCATTAAAATGTAATATAGGAAATTATCGGTATCTGTTTTTATTTTTTTTAATAAGATGAGTTTTTCACACCATACACATATTATATATCAAACTCTTCAGCTACTTCTTTTCTCTCTCACTGAATGTAAAAATATGACAGATTTGAGGTTGAGTTTTTTAGATATTATTTGTTTGAGACAACTTTCAATATATCAAAAGGTAGGTTAATTATTGGCCCTGCTTAAATGTTTGCTGGTGTTTTATTTTTTTATTCTTGTTTCAGTTTTTTCCACTTTACCTCACTGCTATAAAGGTATAATGTTGTTTACATTTTATAAAAATATAAATTTGTCCTGAGTCGTGGGCCTTTGTCAGTATTCTCTGTGTGAGAAAATGTTCCAGCTACTTTTGAAGACAAAATAAAAATGGCACCCTTTTCCATTGCCTAACTAAAATTCTAGTACTTATTACATTTTCTAAATTTTTAAAGCCCAAGTATGCATGATACAAGATATTTCATTGTGGTTACCTAAAAGGGTTTAGTAGTTTTTGTTTTTTATGAGGGAGGGTCCCCACATATCGGTATCGGTTTATATCGGTATCGAAAATTATGAGTTAGGCTATATCGGTATATCAGATATCGGTAAAAAAGCCAATATCGAACATCCCTACAGGCTACACTTTCCAGATTGATTTTGTAGATAAACCTTAATAACCATGCATCGTTTTGATTATACTTCACTATTATGAGGCACTTTGTGTCAGTCAGACAGAAAATTCACTAAAAAAGCATAGTTTCTGGTTGTAATGTGACAGAATGTTAAACGGTTCAGCACCTATAAATACAATGCATTTGATGCCATTTAATAGACTGTGTACTCTCTGAGCATTTACTGTGCCCATCTTCTTGGATATTAATGTTGGCAATAAATCTAAAACCTATGAACAATATCCAACATAAAAAGCCTTAATTTTACATTAAAGATTAAACAACATGCAAGAGAGAGTAACAATGCTAAAAAAAGATAGTAAGGTGCCCTCAGCATTAGAACTTGGTGGGCTGACTTTTTACCAGGCAAAATACTTCTTGCGGTTTTTCTCCCACTGGGACAACTGCCATTCTTGTCCTGGAGGTTGAACAGCAGGTCTAAATTCATGACATCCACTAACGGCAAGTTAATATTATAAAATCCTGTCATTAACAAATGCTTGATGACCTTGGCAGCCATGCCACATTATGTGCACTTACTGTTTTTTAGAATAAAGTGACTACATAATTAGCTTTGTAGCTCAGTCTCCTGTGTTTCTATGAGGCTTTTTGTTTTTACTTGTAAACATTGGTATTTATTCATTTATGTGTAGCTAAGTTTTCCTGAAATCCATGGAAGAAAAATATCTCTAGTTGTTATAAGGAAAATGGAGAAAACACATAAATGTTTTGAAATACTAAATTTAGGAAAACGCACAAAAAAATACAGTTTGAATATCTAAATTAACCTGCTAACCTCCTACAGTAAAGAATTTATTAAGGAAGATGCTCCTCTCCCTTTTAAAGTCTGTTTCTGGCTGTAAAAACTGCCAGAAGCTGCATTTTCAAACATCTGCATTTTCTCATACTGCTACATTTGGACAGGTGAGGCTGTTCTATGACTAAAATGGATGGGTTTTTATGCCTTGCAACAAATTTGGTTATATTGCAACTTTAGAAATTTTTAAAGTACCATTAGTATTACTGATTCATTGTAACACACTGACTTTGTAGTTCTGATGAAATTTAGGGTAAATCTATAAAAAATGTATTTTTTCCCCTCAACTTTTATCCTCAATACATAAGTAATGTAAAGTGCACTTATAGTGTTCAGTGATTTTTCTAAAACTTGAATTAGTGTTCTAAAGGTTTGAGAAATAGGTTTAGGAACAAAGGAATAATGGAATCATATCCTTGTAATTTGGAATTTCAGAAAAAAAGGATTACATTGCACTACAAACATTTGTATTAGTTTGACAGCATCTGTGTTGAAAATGTAAACATTTGAAAATATATGAACAAAATCTATGTTAAACAAGGCACCCCAATAAATCCTGAAATAAGACAAAAGACTGACTGTGTTTGAACAGGGAACAGTGATCAACCAAACGGAGATGTTTTACATGATGTCTGACATTTTGAAGTTGACTGGAATAGACTGTTTATAAAGGTTTATTAATAAAGACTTAAATTAAGGACTTGATTAAAGTTTTTACATGTTGGATGGGTCTTACTATGAATTTTAGAACACCACAAGATTAGTCCATTTTGTCCAGTTGCTTAAAGAATGAGTTTTTTCAGTGAAGTCAAACTAAGGTATTATTTTGAGCTTTGAATGTGAAAGTAAGTAGTTAAATCCTGACTTACTATTGTATCCATGTTTGAAGCTCTTATTTTGATGTAAAAATAGGAATTAGTTTGATATGGAATAACTCCATAGAGACGGAGATGAGGAAAAGACTGATTCTGTATCTGTTGAAGTTTTTAAGATATTTATTAGGACCTGAACAGAAACCCATTTCTTGGGTCATTTCTCTCTCCCTATCTAGACATGAGTAACTCCCTCTCCACAATCTTTCAGAACCTATATCAGAGTGAGCTACTCTACAGACATAACAATGATAGCAGAGTCCTTCAGTTGAGCAAGAGTAGATAAAATGTCAATTGGTCTCTTCCAACTTCAGGAGCTGAAGAAGAAATAGTTTAAATTTGTTTTTGTAGCACCGGGAAAATGAAATGCTCAGTTAGTGATTTGTTCGGTCACTTTGAGCACAGTGACTTTTTAGCTACGGATCTTACAGTCATGGGTTTGCTTCAAAGTCGTATTTAAAAACCATGATCTAATAATAATAAAATTATTAATAATAATAATAATAAAAACCATGATCTGTACAAATATATGGAACACCAGCCCCCAGGCTACTATAAGTAAAAAAATAAAGCAATAAATTGTTAAGCCACATTTTTTACCTTTTAAGTATTGTGTTAAAACGTGCAATGGCATGAAATATACTACCTCGGCTAACACGCTAATATCTATGACCACATCCACCCAGATATATAGCTTGTTTACCTATCCTCACACCTAACCTCAACTTCAAACCACGAAGTGTAACATCAGCAGCCAATTCTCCTGGCAGCTAAACCTCTGGGTCTACGGAGCTTGCCGTGAGCCCTCCTGGTCATAAGCGGGTGGCGGGGGCTAGATCATAACGGACTAAGACTGCCGATCATACAAAACGATCCGCTGAATGCAAGTATATTACTAAGCGGAGAAAAAGAAAAAAATAATGTTTACTTCAGGAGGGAAGAGCACAGCACCGAATCCCTGCCCTGGTTTAGCTCTGGCTCGAGGCTCAATGTGAGGCCGGTAACGGACCCCATCGCGCTGCAGTCCGGTCTTGTTTGGGGATACAGCACCCACCCACTGCCGCACTGAACTGAAATAAACTGAAAATAGTGAGGGGAATAATTTTTTTCATTTAAACAGACACAGACGGCATTCTTTCATACCAGAGAACATGGAAAAATGTATAATTACACCAGTATATGAGACGTTTAAACAAAACATAAAAACATCTAAGGACAAGACGGGGACAATATGGAAACAAGGAAGTGCCAAAATAAACTAAAATGATTATTTAAACTACATAAGGGAAACCATTAACTAAAACTCAAACACAAATTCCTAATATCATAAAAGTCATTGTCTGTTTTTTTTAAATGTTATTATAAGTCTAAGCCACAATTTCATCTATTTGCTTCTAATTTTGAGTTTCATTACCTTTAGCTCCGATGGCCACTGTTTGTGGCTAAAAGGATTTTTCATATATTCCTTTGATCATTTATTCAGCAGCAGTTTGGTGTATAAAGATAATTTTGTTATGTAGGATGCAGAAGCGTACTGAGAGGTCCTGACTTTTTTTTTTTTTTTTTTTACTTTTTTACTTTTTTTCTTTGACCAAACTGCATCATTGTAAGGATTGTCAATTTAATCAACACTGCAGTGTTTGATTAGTGTGAAAATGTCAATAGAATAAGTCGAGGATTCAGGAAGACATCGAGCTGGCTTGTGCCAGCAGAGATGATGCCTTTCAGGGCTGACCACTGCTGCTTTCACAGAATGGAAGGCAGAGGACAAAAACAAAGATAGCCCTGTGTTTATGTGGTCATACCATCCCCTGCTTATCGCCTCCTTGTTTTGTTATCTTGTCACTCAGGTGACCACATTTCAAGAGATGAAGGTTGCACAATGATTAGCTTCATTGTATTCCAACAATGTGTGTTCTTTAGTGTGTGTGTGGGTGTGGATGAAGCAGAGAGATAGGGAGGCAACGGCTGGGTGTTGGAGTAGCTGTGTGCGTATATGGAGGGAGCTGAGGTTAAGGTTTGTGGAGGCCTATCACAAAAAGCCATTATTGTAATTGAAAGTTAAAATCCCATTTGTTTACCCCTCTGGTGCTTACCGTCAGCATTAAGACAGGGGTCCTGTTTCAAAAATTAACATTTGTTTTTTGTGTCAGAGGTCAGGCAGAGGTATATCAACTTACTGCAAACGCTGCCACTCAAAGCAGCTCAAGCAGAAGAGATTATTAACTATAGAAACAATGTTTTTGTTTTCCAGTCACCTTATGTTCCGCTGAGCCCTGGCACAGAAACAAATCCAGCTGTGTGAGTAGAATAAGTTCATTTGTTAGCCAAATTATCACAAATAACAAATGAGTCTGTGGTGATGTTCGACTCTGTACAGTATGCACCATCTTTACTTGATGCATCAGCAGGATAAAGGACGTGTTTAAAATGTGAAGAAGACCTTAAAAGGAGGAAGCTTTCCACTATGCTTTAATGGAGTGTTATCTCATATGATTAGCGGTAGCGCTGGGCGATATGGCCTCAAATCAATATCACAATATACAGGTCCTTCTGAAAAAATGTGTATATTTTGATAAAGTTCATTCTTTTCCATAATTTAATCATAAAAATTAAACTTTCATATATATTTAGATTCATTGCACACCAACTGAAATATTTTAGGTCTTTTATTGTTTTAATACTGATGATTTTGGCAAAAAAGTAAAGAAAACCCCCAAATTCCTATCTCAAAAAATTAGCATATTTCATCCGACCAATAAAAGAAAAGTGTTTTTAATACAAAAAAAGTCAACCTTCAAATAATTATGTTCAGTTATGAACTCAATACTTTGTCAGGAATCCTTTTGCAGAAATGACTGCTTCAATGCGGATTAGCATGGAGCCAATCAGCCTGTGGCACTGCTGAGGTTTTATGGAGGCCCAGGATGCTTCGATAGCGGCCTTAAGCTCATCCAGATTTTTGGGTCTTGCGTCTCTCAACTTTCTCTTCACAATATCCAACAGATTCTCTATGGGGTTCAGGTCAGGAGAGTTGGCATGCCAATTGTGCACAGTATGTGCACAATTGGCCATGTTCAGTAAACCATTTAGCAGTGGTTTTGGAACTGTGAGCAGGTGCCAGGTCGTGCTGAAAAATGAAATCTTCATCTCCATAAAGCTTTTCAGCAGATGGAAGCATGAAGTGCTTAAAAATCTCCTGATAGCTAGCTGCATTGACCCTGCCCTTGATAAAATGTAGTGGACCAACACAAGCAGCTAACATGGCACCCCAGACCATCACTGACCGTGGGTACTTGACACTGGACTTCAGGCATTTTGGCATTTCCTTCTGCCTAGTCTTCCTCCAGACTCTGGCACCTTAATTTCTGAATGACATGCAAAATTGAGCAACAGTCCAGTGCTGCTCTCTGTAGCCCAGGTCAGGCGCTTCTGCTGCTGTTTCTGGTTCAAAAGTGACTTGACCTGGGGAATGCAGAACCTTTAGCCCATTTCCTGCACATACCTGTGCACGGTGGCTCTGGATGTTTTCCTCTCCAGACTCAGTCCACTGCTTCCGCAGGTCCCCCAAGGTCTGGAATCCGTCCTTCTCCACAATTTTCCTCAGGGTCTGATCACCTCTTCTCGTTGTTCAGCGTTTTCTGCCACACTTTTTCCTTCCCACAGACTTCCCACTGAGGTGCCTTGATACAGGACTCTGGGAACAGCCTATTCGTTAAGAAATTTCTTTCTGTGTCTTACCCTCTTGATTGAGGGTGTCAATGATGGCCTTCTGGACAGCTGTCAGGTCGGCAGTCTGCTTCCGAAGTTACCATCGAGCAGCCTAAATAAAAGGAAGCAAGACTTGAGAAGAACAGTTTTTAATCCTAAGTAACTGGGACAATAAAAAAAAATATATTTTAAACCACAGCATCTGTCATTCACATAAAGACTTCTGAAAACCTGTGGCTCGCTGCTGCGCCGTGCGTCACTAATTACAGCTGATTGTTTTCCTCATAGAAATACAAATTACATAGGTGACCTACTTTGGATTCAAAACGGCAAATTTCGCTAACGTGATGGATTTTCTCGTCCGGAATGAAGAAGCTGTAACATTTATTTAAAATGTAGAAACAGGGAGTGTACTTGATATGCGACATCGTCAAATATCGGGAGAAATTCGGGAGGGGCACTGAAATTCGGGACTCTCCTGGGAAAATCGGGAGGGTTGTCAAGTATGGCTGTGAGCGAAATCAGTGATTTATTTAGTGTGCAGTGTATTTAGAAAGAAAAAAATAAAATTTACATCTAATTAATTCCATCCATCCATCCATCCATCCATCCAGTTTTTCCTTGCAGGCTCATGGGGGGGGGGACTGGTGCCCACCTTCAGTGGCCATCAGGCGAGAAACTGAGTAAACCCTGGACAGGTTGCCAGTCCATCGCAGGGCAACATAGAGGCACACGGGACAAACAGATGCGCACCCACATACTCATACCTAATTTAGACCAATTAACCTAAAGTCATGTTTTTGTCCTGTGGGAGGAGGACGGAGTACCTGGAGGGAACCCATGCATGCAGAAAGAGCCCTGGTTGGGATTCGAACCCAGAACCTTCCTTTGTGCAAGACAACAGTGCTAACAACTGTGCAGCCCATTAAACCAATTTACATCATGGTGTATATTCTTGTTCTTAATGTTTTTGATAATACAGTGATATTACAAAAATCATTATATTTTCTAGTGTAAGTATGAAAGATATGTCATCTCCCTCTGGAGGAAAACAAATCAGATGAGGCCTCTGATGCTGTCTTAATCTGAAATAATCAAGTCCATGATTTTTTCTCTCACAGAAATGGTTGTTCTTCAAGAGAAAATAGCTTTGTAGAAATTTTCCCACCTCCAACAAAGCAAATAAAAAAAGTACTTGATCCAGATTTGCATTTACTAGATAAGGAAGTAATGAGTTAAAGATAGGACATGTCCCTCATTTGTAATATGTTTATTTTTATCTATTAATGTATGATGTTTGGATCTTCCTCGTAACTAAGTGGTAGGGAAAATAACAGCCGCAGTCTTCCAGCTTCCTCTCATCTGGGTTCTCCATATCAGACACACCTAACTAATTCAGCCATGTGAAGTTTATAGTGTGAAGCATTACCTCCATCAACATGGTGTATGTTCAGAGACAGGGAGGGGGGCAGTAAAGGCCAAAATAGCTTTAGAGGCACCATGGTATTAAATAAGAAAAAGTAGTCCTTAATGTGTGTCTTTTTTGCAAATGTATTTATTTTTTGTTGAAAGGAACCAGTAGGGTCCTGCTTCTGCCACCTCTCTGTGCCCTGCAGGACAGGAGCAGAGTAGCAAACTATGTCAGTGAGTCAGATGCTGTTTGAAAACGGCTCTTCCGTCTGCTGAGGGTTTAAAAGGTCAGTCGGATTAGTTTTTGTGAGGTCCATGTTTTCTACCCTGTCCACCTCACATCATTGCATATTTGATGAAAAGGTTACGTGATAATAAAGATCAATTTCAAACAAGGTGCATTGATGAATCAAATGTTTGTGTTGCATACATGTACATTAAAGTAATTCTGTTAAGCTAAAAGTGAAACTTGACACTTTTTCTTAAATGTCAAAACATGTTAGAACTATTTAAGCAATTTAAATTGGAGATCATTATTGTTTTAATTATTACAACTGTTTTTTTTTTTAAACTTAGTGTTTAACATAAAACTGTCATTGTGGATCCAGCCTTACTTCATTCTGTAACAGCCTGAATATTTTCTACTCTTGTTAAACATAGTCAGACCCATGACCCAGATTTCTTTTATTAATAATAAGTATTACAGAGTTTCTGTGTTTTTTATTTAATTTTATTATGCATCTCAAAGCACAGCTGGTTCATTTGAAAACGAGATTAATTTCAGTGTTCTTCGTGCCAAATAGACCCCCGGCATGCCGCGTCTCATAACCCCTGGAGTGAGTTTTAGATATCCAGCCTCGTTCACAATATATTGCCTTGGAAATTTGGTAAATGTTCGCAACATGCTTGCTCAAATGTCCTAGATTTGGCCACAGGCAAGCATCTAATTAGCATAATATTCATATTTTTGGAAAGCTCTTAAGAGTACCTCTGGCATTGTCCATTTCTCTTATTTGCCTCTCATTGCTACAACGTTTGGTTAATGCCTGCTCTGTGCCAAGCGATTGCATGTTTCGCTCATTGAGAATGCGCTGCGAACGCGCTGTTTGGGGTATGGGCCCGCGCATCTCCAGGGCCCTATAATCAGCTCTAAGCTGCTTCTATCAATCTTCATAACTGTAGCGTGTTGAGGAGGGAAGTGCGGCTAATCAGCTCTAACCGGCCCCCGTGTTCAGCTTGACTGTCACTGTTATAGGGAGGCCATATGCAAACATTGTCCCCCTACACGCGTGCGTCTTGGCCGCCTCTCGGGGCCACTCCACAGATGGCCGGGTCTGGCAGGAGTCAGGTTTCTGAAAAAGGGGGCCTGTGACTTTCACTGAATAGCTGTTAGTGTAGGTTAATATAGGAGTGGTGGCCCTGCAGAGGTGGCAATCACAGCTCTGATCAGAGCTGGGCTTCAAAGACGTCTGTGGAAGTTGAAGCCAGAGTTGTCATTAGCTTCTGCCCTGTACTTGACAGCCTTTCCCTACTCCCTCTTCCTCTTGCTCACTCTTTCTTTTTTCTTTCTTTCTTTCTGCCTCTTTATCTTAGCTCATTGCTCATGCTGTGCGTCTGTGGGCTAACGGCCGCTGTAATCCTGGTTATGGGCGCTTGGGCCTGTCACTCCACATTTGCACTAAGCATCTTTCCTTCTCTCATCTCCTTTGCCCTAATTGTATTGTAATAAGCAATTACAGATCTATTTATGCACACTAGATCTCAGATTGGACCACTTTTTGAAGGCTCAGTCTGAGACAGGACAGGAACTGGACCAGCAGCACCTTTCGCACCTAACTTATAGCTGGACTCAGACCTTGCTGCAGTTAGCTACTAAGCTTTTCATTGATCTAATCCTGCTTCCCTACTGCATGCTCCTCCTCTGTCTTCTACCCTGTGCTGAGTGCCCTCTAAAGTGAAAGTGATTGTGCTGTTGTTTGTTGTTTATTGGCTGTGTTTTCTCTCTGTGAGTCAGCTCTAGTGATGCAAATGAGCCAAGGCAGTGTTTACCTGGACTGGCCATGTTTTCCCTGCACGTGTGTGTTTCTCTGTGTGGATTGTGCCTGCACTACGTCTAGGCCTTTGATCATACCACAGTGCATTGACAGATGCTTTCTGGTGCTTTCTAGTTGCTTATGAACGAGACCACTGTCGGGATCTGAATGCCTGTAATTACATCCCCTTGCTAGAACAGAAACAATCGTGGCGCATACAACAAGGCGCGAGACGTTTCTCTATCCGTCGTATTATTTTTAGATGTGAGAAATGACACCGAAGTCCCTCGTCTCCATCCTCCCTTCCAGCCGCGGGGATTCTGTGTTTACAGCTGTTTGTGAATCTGTATGTGTGAGGGGCAATGATAAAGACTTACACCTTTTAATCATAGCTGGATGTGTGAGCTCAAGCGACCTGTCTGAGAATTGACTCAGCAAAGGGCGTTCGCGTGCTTTGGTGGGTAAAAGATCCACTGACAGCTTATTTGCACCTGAGAGCAGTCAGTTAATCAAGAGCATGACAGAATCCAACATTTTAAAACGAGAATTGTAGGAAACAAAGGGGCAGATAAGATGAGATAAGCTAAGAATAGGGAAAAAAATTGATTTGTTTGTATGTAACAGCATCCGATCCCTTCATAGTCAAAAGATATTGTTTAGAAAAACAGTCGACAGCCTGAAATGTTTAGGATCTAAACACTGGTTTGTCAAATTGAGAACTGTAATAATTGGCATGGCACCATCCTCTTTTTATTGTAGCCCTTAAAACTGCTTCCTACTAGTTATTTGCCTTTTCCTTTTTGATGTTGGAAGTAAGACCAAAGGGTGACTACACAGTAGTACTGCAGAGCTTACTGCTTGCATTAATACAATTGTTTTTTTGTTTTTTGTTTTTACTTTTTAACACTTCACAGCCCTAATACTTGTATTTCATTTAGCTTTAATGCAATAGACTAATACAAGTAGCCAGCCTGTTGAAACAGATCTCGATAGCAAGCTTCTGGCACCACTTTGTCTGATTTCGGAGGCTGAGATCACAGTCTTGTATAGGGTTATTTTCCTGGCTTTTAAATCAGTTTAATAATAATGCAGTTGTAAAACAAGGCTGCTGTGCAGTGAGCAAAGAATAAAGGGTACAGAAATGAAGGTCTTGTATTTAAAAGCAGTACAAACAGAATTATGTATAGTTTGTGGAAATCATCCTGAGCGTCATTCAGACTCTGATAATAAATAGAATTAAAACGCCAAGTCTCTGTGGTCATTAAGTAGGTCCCAGTACCAAATGACTGGTCCGTGGCCAGGAGGTTGGAGACCTCTGCTTTAACGTTTTAGAGATGTTGGTAGCACAAGCAAAGAAATTGGTTTGTGTAACCAAAATAATCATGCAAACGGAGTGTCACAGTAAAGGAGTACATCGTGAAACTTAAATAACTTTCCAGGCAGACGAGGGGTATAGTACATTTACGTTTATGTAACGAGAACCTGAATTACCTGAGTTTGTAGAGGAATCGTTTCAGTCCTATCCCTAAATTCTATAATCATATTTTATATAATTAAATAAAGCAACTTATTCTGCGTTAAAGTGAGTTATTTTGACTTCGTCTCAGTGTTTTGTTTTTTTGCCCCTCACCTATTAGTTAAACCCAAATTTGTAGAGTGCCTGATTGATTTAGCCGTTTGACTCTATACTCTGCAGCTCCTCCAAAGTTACCATGGCTGTCTTGGGGGATACTTTGATTAAAAATAAGCCAAAAACATTCTGTCTCTGCCTTTTTAGTTTAGGTGGGCAGCCACATCTTGGTAGATTTGAAGTTGCCTTTTTCCATTTTCTGATAATGAATTACACATTGCTCCATAAGATGTTCAAAATGTAGGATAATGTTAAAAATATTTACTCTGCGTTGAACTGTGTTCTTTCTTCTGTATAATGCTGTCTGGTCTTGATTCTGTTCTAACAAACCGATGAAGACTTCACTGAGCGATTGGATTTCATAAAACAGAGCTTTCTGAAGTCGGTTGGTTGCTCATGATTGTATTACCTGGTATCAGACCGGATTACAAAAGCATGCCACATTTTGTAGTTGAGCTTTAGAAATATGTGGTTCCTTTTTACCTTCTGATCAACAAAAATCATGCACTACTTTGTCATGGTCTATCACATAAAGTCCAAATGACATACATAGAACTTGGACTTTACAAACTGACAAAATGATACAAATACTTCCATTACCACAGATGTTATTAACACGCATTCATTTTATAAATCATAAATCGGGTATCAAACCATAACTTGTCTTTATCAAGAAAACTGTGCTTGCAAAACAGCAAAAATGCTGGCTGGAAACATGTGCTGCAAATCAGAAATCCAAATAAAGAGCAACAGAATAGGGAAAAAAAAAATCCATGTAGATAAGCAGTCAGTGATTGCCTTTCGAGGTAAATAAATGAAAATCCCCAGAATTCCCGAGTATTTGAAACTGGTCATTTGAGAAAAAGCCTGCAATGACATGCAGGTAAAATAGAGAACAAACTGCAGGTTTCTCACGTAATCTGTGTTGTAAGGAGTCCCTGTTCATGGGAGATACATATGAGAGGACAGAATGGAAATTTATGCAAATAGCTGCCGCCCTTGATTCATCACCACAGACTGACCAGGGCGGCAAAGGAAATTGTGTCTGAAATTTTACATCTGGGAAAAGAAAATCCGAGACACTGTTCGGCCGTGCAGACAACGGAGGTGAGAGTCTGCACATGAGCTGTGGCTGTAACTGGAGAGAAGGACAGAGGTGCGCGCGTTAAAAGATGCATTATGAAGTAACTTTGCTGAAACTGTTCAGCAGCTCAAAAACAAAGGCAATGCTTTATTTCTCTGTTCCCTCTGTGACCTCCCATTACAATACCTGTTTTCCTTGACTCTTAATGGCTTGTGCTGTAGCAGCTTCAGTCCAGTGGGAGAAGCCTGAAGTGAGCGATAATAACAATCTATTAAGCAGATTGATTCATTATTTTCAAAAAGCTTTTAAGGCTGATTTTTCTTGAATCTTTTTTTCCACTTCTGGCTAAAACTCACCAGTCTCTTTGCTGAAATCACATTATCACCAACTTTCAAAAGTGTCTGTGTTCTTTTTTTTATTCTTTCATTTAAAGGTCCAAAACTATAACACCTTTCAAAAGCATGTTAAGTCTTGCATGTACCCAAAATGTGTTTAAGCTTTAAAAAGCCTAACAGATTGTCCAGACTGTCATCAGTCTTTTTTTAGGCTTTTCCTCACAAGGAGCTACAGCGGCTGCAGCTTTTAACTCGGCAGCAGCTGATTTTCGGGAGGGGTTCAGCCAAGTGGGAGCAGCTCAGGACATGGAGTTCACTGCAGGGCATCTGGCTCTGGCGGGGATGGGTCACTTTGGATTTTGATTACCAGTTGCTCTTATTTGGTGGCAAACAAAGTCAAATGTTATGCATGGCTGTTGATTTTAACTCAGTTGGAGAATGGTTTTGTAGGTTGATGTTCAGCCTCTTCAGGGTTTTCTTTCAGTTGGCTCCATTCATCTTTACAGAAACTCTGACCAGCTTCCCATCATGATTCTTCTTGCTGAAGAAGCATGATGCTGCCTCGATCACTTTTCGCAGTGGGGATGGTTTGTTGAGAGCGTTGCGTAGTGTTAGTTTTCAGGTCAAAAAAGGGTTTCCTTTTGGTCTCATCTCTTCAGACCTTTGGTGTTAAAAGCAAGCGGGACAGAAAAAAAGTGAAAATATTGATCTACGATCTAAGAATAAATATTTTCCACCTCTTCTGTACTCCTCAGAAGTGATATAAGCTTACTTGTCTCTGTCAGCATCTGTCGCTGCCTTCTTTCTTTGGAAACAACTTAAAAAGCACATGCTTACAGCACCATAGCTGAAGTGTCAGGATTTGCATAAATATGTAGAGCATTTTTTCCCCCACTCTGCCTCCTTTTCTCCTACTTAAACATTGTTTCTCAGTATATTAATCTCCTCTTATATCCTGCATGCCAAGTTAATAACATCCATGCTTTTGCATTCTTTGCTTTCCGTGCATGCTTTAAACACTAATGGCTGTTTGTCAGCGCACAAAAGTGGCTCTCTGGATTTTGTTTGCTTTCACATATTGAAATTAGAAAATCACAGATAATAGCAATGTAGGTTGCAATATCAGCCACAGGCTGTTATTTCCTCGCAAACTTGCTCATCTCACAACTGCCTTCAGTTGTATAGTTCACTGTAGAAACACTGTTTTATGCTGTAAAATACTTTTTAATCATGTGCACATTTAAAAAAAGGGCTGAAACAAGACTGGTCTGTGGTGACTTTGTCAGGCATCACTTTACACACATTTGTTCCAAGCTTGTTTGCCTGCTCTTTGACACAGACCACTGAGTGGAAAGTACCCTAGCTGCTGCTGTTTGTTTTGCATATATTTTCTCGGCACTTTTGCATGTGCTGATGTACATGTGTATGGCTCCACTGGGAAGTTTTCCAACACAACTGCTTTTCAAATAATGAGTGGTTTATATTCATATGTAATAAACAATGACCATTACCATCCCGACCATTAACCTTTAAATCAAGGACAAAGTGTTGGCCCTATCTTTAGCTGGCTCCTCCTTTAGGCTATGCTGAAACAAAGTCGAGCTAATTAAAACATAATTTATTTAGGATAATAATTGGACTCAAGTATTGGACTGTACAGTTCTCAGGGTTAACATTTTTATTTCTTGCATATCGTTCCACTCTGGTAATGGAAAGAATTATAGGAAGTCCATGTAATATATGTATTAATATTTTCATATTCACTTATCATGATTGCTTAGTGATAGCCAAGGGCTTCTTTCTATGCTTACTACTGCATCTTCTCCAGCTTCTCACTAATGCCAGCTAAATATATTCAGTTCTTTACAACACAGGTTCATATAAAATGATTTTGTGTTATTGAATACATATTTTTATTAATTTTGCTGAGCCTTTAAGACTCAGAATTATTTGACTTAACTGTGAATCGGCCTAGTAGTAAAACATCTATCAGTGGTGAATTTAGTGGTGAAAGCTACCCACTCAGCCTGACCCTGTATGAAAAGGTAATTGCACCAGATGAATCATGAATGCCAATAATTTCCATTAACTGTATCTGGCAGTATGTCTTTTATATCAGTGTAAAGGATTTCTGACGACCTCTACTTCCCAGAATTGTTTTATTTCAGCCTCTTTTGAGGGTTTTCTGAGTCTGAACAGTCTGTTTTAGGTCATGCCACAGTATCTCAATTGTATCTTCGCACTTTGATTTGGCTACTTCAAAACCGTCCTTTGATTTTGGATTTTTTTTTTTTAAGCTTTTAAGGAGTTGGTTATTTTGAAGCGTTTTGGTTTATCGTACTGGTGCATAAGCTAAATGAGCTGATGTAGCAAAATGTATCTTCTATCAGTTTTTGCAATTCATAAAGGCCCCAAAGATGCAAAGTTGCCCCCAAACCTTTCACTCTTTTACCACCATGTTTGACCATTGGTTTGATGTTAGTTTTATGTCGGATGGAAAGTGTTGCGTACACTTAGGTAAGTTTCACTTTTGTCTTGTTAAACAACAGAAAATGTACAAAAAATTGTAAGGATCGTTAAAATGGTTTTGGCACAGCTGTTTGTTATTGTTTAATCATGAACCTTGATCTTCACTGAGGCAGGTGAGACCTGCAGTGTTTGGACCTCCTGGTTGCGTTATTGGAGTAATTTCAGTAGACCAGCCACTCCTGGAAAGGTTCGCCAATGTTACGTTGAGTATATGGTGTTATGTTCTCCGTTTGTGAATAATGCCTCTCATTGTAATTTGCTGGAGTCACAAAGCTCAGTCTGCCTTTCTAAACTAGTTAGATGCCAGTAACGTATCTCAATTTTCAGACAGTGCCACTTTCATTTTAAGAAAATCTTAATTCCAAAACTACTTTTCTTATTCACTCAGCTTATCTTTGTCTAACACAGAAATTGTGTCTGATTTTGAAGAAGAAAAAAAAAGATTGAAAAACAAAAACAAGGGATTTGTGAGGGTAAGGTCACAGGCCCGTATATTCCAGTTGAAAAAAGGTATGGGAGTAAATTTGGGCATTTAAGTCATTCTCATACCAACTTAAAAAAAAAAAAAAAAATAGAACCTTTTGTAGCTTTTTCTTTTTTTGTCTCTAAAGTGAGTGCTACTGTGAGCTAGTTTCTTTCGCTTTTTTATTACATCAAAAAAATAGTAATTCCTAATAATACTGCACATGACTTGCCAGTTTGTTCTGTCATTCATTACGTTTACATGCACATTAGTAGAGGGCAATATAGGTATAAGGTAGGAATGATATAAATTTAGCCAAAAGGTAAACATTTTGACTATACTGTCATACTGCAATTACACATTTTGATGATGTCATCAAGCTGCCTTTACATACTTCAGGTACATAAGGAGGATAAATACTGATGTTCAGTGTTTGTCTTTATGCTAGATATTGCATGTTTAAAATTTGTCTTTCATTTAACTGAAAAGAAGCCTGTTGAACTTTAAGCATTGTTTAATCAAATACGTGGTGGCATCTTGTTGTAAGATATTAAGTTAATAAATTATTTAACCGGAAAGCAGATAATTTTGAACTTTATTTTCCTAACATTTAGCTTTTATTTGATTTAAAATATCTTATTTTTTTTGTTGAGGATTTTGGTGTTGCATTATTTTGGAAAAAATATTTGAATATTTTTTTAATGCATTTTGCAAAATAAATATTCTTTCAATGGTTTTCTTAATCTTTTTGAAGTTGTACAGTGTATCTGGAAAGCGACAATGTTCATAAGCAGTCATTTTGGCATGAATAAAAAATATATATATATATATCGCAATACATATCGTTACCACACATGCTTTAGGTAATATCACAATATTGATTTGAGGCCATTTCTCCTAGCCCTAATGCACATCTAAATTGAGCATTTGATAATAATCGAACTAATGGCTGAGCAAGATTTGAGGGAATCGAGGAAATCAAATTATTGAATGAAGTGCGTTCCAATCTGCAATGCTAGGTGGAGACATTTGCCTCTTCGCACTGACTTTCTACCGTTGGACAAGAGTCTCATAGATTGTGAACAAATGCTAAAGTCAGTGAAACAGACAGAGTAAAAGCAGGGTATGCACAATGAGCAATGTAATATACAACTACAATACTGCAGCAGAGAATATTTTGTAAGTACTGCATTCGTCTGTTGTTGTTGTTCCCGCTTCTACACTCCCATCTCGTCCCGACGGGGAGCGCCCAGGCTTCTAAAAGCTCAGCTACTGGTGACGGGCATTTACATGCAGATCAATTCCATTCTCCATTTTGCATTATCTGGGTATCTTTGTCCGATTTCTCCAACTCCAGTTCGGTTCAACTTAAGTCGAGCTAAGGTGTATACATGCATTTCAAAAAGGCAATAACTTGACTTTCTCTTGCTGTCTGTAAACACACGGAGTGTTAAAGCATTGGTAAAACAGGTGTTGATAAAGGTGTGCTTGAAACCTTTAACTTTGCCTTTTCTTCTCTGAATGCATCTACAATTGGGCTTCTATTTGCATGACAAATGCACTGGGGCAGTAATTTCCCCAGCCTTTCATATACGCCCGGCTTTGAGCTGTGTGAGTATTAAAAACACATTCATGTGTCGACACTCACAATCTTCCTCATGCACACTAACTCTCCCTAATGTCTCTTAGGGGTGTGCAAAAATAACAACATGTTGAATTAGGTTAAAGAAAAAAAAAAGTGGGCTGAGGAGTGGTCCATTTTTAAAACTGTCAGCTTGAATTGTAGAGAGAGGTTTTTAAAAGAACACAAGCCAAACGATCAGAACTAATGTTGCTGTAAATGCCGAGTGGGGATTTCTCTGTTCCCCAGTGGCTTCACTGAAAACGGCATTTGTTAAAATGTATAATGATCTGTGTCAAATTAAAGTAATCTCATCCAATCTTTTTGGAGTTATTGCATTTGGTACTTGTTTGAAGAAATAACTGCTCTAATTGAAATAAGGGGAAAATGTGTGATCCAGTTGTTACTGTTGGTTAAGATATATCAAATGGAGATATGAGGAAATCATTTGAAACGTTTGTTATTTTAAAGAGAAAGCAGAGTATAATAAAAGCAGAAAGAAGAAGTTATGGAACCCTTCATCACAGTAAAATGTTCATAATCAGGGTTTCCGTGAGGGATTAAAGGTCATTAAATGGATTTTGCAGAAATTAAGGCCTTAAATGGAATTAAAAAGCATTAAATCTCATTCTCACCAGCATTACAATTCTTTTGGTAGTTTCAAAAAAGTACTTGTGTAATCCTAAACAGTTATTCTCATACCAGAAAAATAGATTTTTCATCTCTAAATTTCATTACTTTTTCAATAAAATGTCTTGAGCTTGGTCTCCACTTTCAACAACACTTCGGCAAAAAGTAACAAGTTTGCGGATGAAAATGCCGAAAAAACTGAATGTTTGGCTGCATTTTTGTAAAAGTAACTGGCTACAGAGCTAAACGCAATATCTGCGAGAAGTTTGTGCCACAAAAAACTATAATAGCAGCAATTTAACACCCCACTTAATTGTGCTGCATCATGTTTTAGCTGAAAGCAGACCTGAGTCCACAGCATTCCTCCTTCGCTGCATCATAACAAAAACCCTAGAGACGACTGAGAATAAAAGGCTTGTAAAAGCACAAATATGCCATAAAACAAACTTTCCTGCTGTTTGTTTATTTAGCATTAGAAAATGCAGTTTAGCAGGCTTATCAATATGAAGTAAAGCATTGGTATAACTGAAAAGCTATTTATTTAGTTTTTTACAAGTATTTTTTACAAATATTTTAATTTGTACTGCAATCTTTCTGTTTTGCTTTGGAAAAATTTGAAATAAAATATAGCCTACTATGTATAAATAAGATAAAAACATATCTAAAAAAAACACATTTCAGTGCTTTGTTCTCAAAATTCTACTTACACTATATATATATTCAGGAGTTGTTGTAGGTGCTTTTGATGCCATGAAAATAAAAATAAAAATGGCATTAAAAAGCATTAAATGAGCTGATTTGTGCAGAAACCCAAATAATTGATCCATGAATCATTATCGGTTGACTAAGGTCAAACAGTTTCAGTCTTTGTGGCAGAAAAAGGGGGAACAGTTGTGAGATAGGAAGCAAAGTTTGGAGCAGAGAAAAAAAAAACAGGTCAATATGGTACTTATTAGGAAAATGCAGTGTGTGGTTCAGACTGTAATAGTGACCAATTTGTGATAAGGAAATAGATCTCAGTTCTGAGTAAATAGACGGTTACCTGTTAACTCGTGCTACGAAGTCCAAGTACGAAGCTAGTCACGCTACAGTATGTAAAACTGGGGGGAAGGTGATGTCAATCTGTTTTAGTTTTTGATGCATGAGATTGATTTCTATCAAAAATTGTGATGTGACACCCCTAGGTTTGACTTTTTTTTCAAGAATAAAAAATTCACAGGGTTTATGTTGTACACTTTATTGAGCATCGTAAAAGTAGCATTTATTGCTAGCATTACCATTACAGTGTCAGTTTGTATTGCACTGACTGACTTTAGATTAATAATAATAATAATAATAATAATAATAATAATAATAATAATAATAAAAATATATTTTTTCTCATTTTCAGGAAAAGGGTATGGTTTTTTAGCAGCCACCATTGAGAGAAAAATAAAGTCATTTTGTTGCCCCATGAGCTGAGGAATCCTATCAGCTGTTGAGCTCACATGTCAGACCAGTAATAAGACAAGGCTGAGAGCTTGACTGGTCGCACCTCGATGGAGAGAATCTGAAATATGACCAGAGAGAGATGGGTGGCCCCGGAAGGGAACCAGGACATGCAGCTGATCTGGCGAGGGAAGCGGAGATGAACACTGACTTGTTCATTTTCATTTATTTATTTCCCAAAGATTGGCAATGATAAAAGTGATTGATGTTGATAAATAGTCACACCGGCGGTTTATCAGCAGCTGTCTGGCTTGGGGTTGCCGGCGGCAGCATCCAGTGCTGATAACCCCCGAGGCCTAAGGGATGATGTCAGGAAAAGGATTCAGTCGCCGCCGGGTTTTTCACCAGTGTAAATCTGAGAATAAAAAAAAAAAAAAGTCTGCTTTAGCAGTCGATAATTTTGCACGTCTAGAAGTCAGCCACTGCAGTAAAGGCAAAATGAAACACTGGGAAAGCATTTTTTTCTTTTACAGAGTAGAAATAGTTTCAGTGTATTTTTCTGTTCATTGATCTGGTGACATATCAGCCCCAGCCTGTCAGGCTCACGGTTTGCATTGTCAGTCTTGACTCAGCTTTCCTTGGCCTAAACTGCCCTCTCTCAGCCTCCGATTTGTTTGGGGATTATCACTGCCATGGCAACGACAGAGAGTACTGGATGCTGGCATGTATACTCTGGCTAACATTTACCATGTAGCTGGCATGACCTTGTTAGAATGTGAGCTCCATTCTAGCACGCTAATGTGGGGAATTGATACGGCTCCGTAGAAACATTTACAAGTGTCAACTTGTGGCAGAGGAAAAGTCGAGCAAAGGCAAAAGTCATTTGGATGTGTTCATATTTAACTGGATCCCAAGAGCTATGTTGTGTCTCAGAAATATTTGTAGGCCTACTTTCAGTCTGTTGTGTATTTGCCCCGACTGTATATTGATTTTATGTGAAGGTCAAGCATATTTAGACACCTGTTTGCCATTTCTAATTACTTCACAATCTGCGTTTACATATTTAAGCCCCTTGCTCATTGCCGATTGGAATGAAACTGATTTAAAGCTCAGTAACATTTCAAGGCAAATCCTTGCCTTATAAATGGGTACCTTTTATCTAAATTTGGCTTTTTTTTTTATATGTTGGCCTGTCGCAATAACAAATTTTAGTGAATGATAAATTGCCCTGGAAATTATGGCGTTAAACGATAGTATTGTTGTTTTGAGACATTTTCAACTCATGTAAAAATAATGCATGAAAACCCTCTGAACAATCAGTGAACTTTAATTTCACCAGAACATTTTCCATAACAACTGAAAGACAATTTTGATATCCAATTTAAAAAAACAAAAGAGTTGATGAACTCCAAACAAAAAAGCCCTTTAAAAAATATATCAGTTGGCTCAGACAAAAAAAAATATAATATTTTTAACTATATCAAATAGCCTCTCCTTCTGTCTAGTAGGTAAAGTAGTGATTTTTCGTGCATACTTTGGATTCTCTAAACACCTGTCTTGACTTTAGGGAAAGTTGAGGAGGAAATGAAGAATCCAACAGAGGAATGCCTTCAAAGCCTGTAAGGTTTAAATGCAAGAAGGAACAGGAAGAGGAATACCTCCAGTGGGCTCAGAATCTGCTTACTTTCTTAGAACTGCCGAGGGTTTCTGCTCCCGTTCCTGTCATCTAAAAAGATCATCAATTTCTGGAGCTTGAATGCTTGTAATTCAGAACTGAATTGTGAGCAGTTACAAAATCCTGTCTCTGTTGAAGATTAAATAATGTTACAGTGCATAAAAATAATCACAACATAATTTTAAGCAAGTGGCTTTAATTTTAATTAATTTTAATCGACCCAATTGGGCACACCTTAGTTCCTTGTGTTGGCTAGTCATCATTGTAGTCTATGTCTCCTTTCTTCACTGCTTTACACTTATAAGTCAGCATATTTTGCTATCATATCAAGGTCATAATGGAAGATTGTTTTAAATAGTTTTGTGTTTACCTTCATAGAGGGAGAGAATTCCAAAGAATGATTAGACTAACTGGAGCCAAAGATCCAAAGTTTGGAAACAAAGACTGAGAAATTCTAAACAAAGGGGGAACATACATGTTGCATTCTGTTGTCTGAAATTTTAACTTTAGCTGGAGGAATATATAATTAGTTTAAATACCATTGTTTGCCATATATTATTTGCATTTTAATTTTTAACAAGAACACATTCTGTGGATTACAAGAGTTTAACGTTGGGTCAAATGAAGTTTCAACATTCTAGGTTACAATAGCTTAGTGTTAGTGTATTTTTTGTGTGCATTTCTTAATGCTACAGTATTATACAGATTATTTCACTTTTTCTGCATTTCCATTCTTTATGGATTAACACAAATGGAGAAGGTGATACAACCTGATTAATAAGATATCTTCTCTGATAGCCAACCTGCCAGGCTGCTCAACAACTGTATCTTAAAAATCATATTCAAAAGTATTTTAACCATTTGAAAAATCCAAGGTTATTTGTAAACCTGTTTTTGTTGAGTTCTTTGACATCTTTAATGTGAATAACTATATTGGCAAATATCTAAATAAAAAATGAGTCATCAGTTTTGAAACCTTGGTTTATTTAATCAGAATATTTATCTTGCACCTGTATCCCAGAGGTTCACTCTGTGTGCATTCATTCTTTACTCTTTCTAACTCCTAAAATTGAGAATACAAGTATATTTTAGATGCATCAAAGCGTGTTTGAATTATGCAATGCCTTAAAATAAGACTTTTGTTTTTTACTTGTCTTTTTATTAATTTACTGTTTTTTGATAAAACAATGTTTTTTAAATGAAAAACCAGACTGAAAGCAAAGGACTGTGTTTGAGGCCGATGTGTGGGAGGCTGTGTGCATATGTGCAGGCTTATGCGCTGTGAGACTGCATGCACCTGGAAAGCACTTGACAGATGGTTACTTCAGCTCTCGCTGAACGTTGCTTCTTTCGTCCTCCGTGTTAAGCCTCTTTCATATCTAAAGTGTTTCGGTCAGCATTTTGATCAAGGTAGGCTCTCTCAGCCGTCCTGATTGTTTGCTGGGTATTTCTTTAGTATGTTTATCCTGCCCCCGATCATTTATTTCTGCCTAATTCAGCCGAGCCAGGAGAGTTCAGAGCTTGACTTTCTCCTTTTTCTTTTTTTCTTCTTTTTTTTTTGTCGGTAAGATTACAGAGCAGTTCATCAAACATCATTATATGCTTCATCATATCAGTACTCTCCAATCTCTAAAACAGACTTCGAAACAGAGGAAGAAGATATTTTATTGGGCAAAATGTAATTTGGAAGCAAAATAAGGCACAGTAATATATTTTCTTTTCTTTGCACTTGCCAAACAGGTGCAAGGAATACAAGTTAGCCAGATAGACCATCAGCTTTGATAATTATTGTTTTGGAAGTTGTCATTTAGTGTCTCCTATCATTATTCCTGATTTTATCAGCAGGCTATATGAAAAATACACTGCATTTAAAACTTAAAAGAATTCAAAAGATTTTATCTGACTGAACTAAAAAATAGTACGTAATTGTGATGTGGAAATGAAATGATACTTTAAAGAAAAAGTATTAGAAGAAAACCATTGAATGTTAGCCATTAAAGTATGTAGGAACACAGCAAATGAGTGAAAAAATGCTTTGAGCAAAATTCAACTTTTTGGTCTAAATGCCAAAAGTTTTATTTGTTTTAAAGCGGAGAGCACACCACCCTCCTCAGTGAAAAATGGTGGTGGCAGCATCATGCTGCAGTCATCATTTATTTTAGCAGGGACAGAGAAGTAGGTCAGACTTGATTACAAAACCGATAGAGCAAAATACAGAGGAATCCTGGAAGAAAACATGTTTGACGCTGTAAAGTAAATAAATAAATAAAACCTGTTTACATGAATAAATAATAGACAAATATGTAATGTGATGACAAAATGTTAAAAAAAAACACGTGAATTAAAATGAAATTATTAGCTCATTAGTTTGATATATTTTCTTATATTTTCCTTTAAAAATGTATTAATATAAAACATTTAACAGTAAGTTTTTTCCCCCAAATTCTTTTTTTAGCCATTTTTATTTTATTATACCAAGAAATTATTTTCAAACAAAGTAAGCTTTTATTTTAAATACGTTTTTATTGTTTATTCATTTCATAAGGTCATCTACCAGTCAGAGTAAGTGGGTAGGACCTGATCGCTTATTAGCCGGTTCTTAAACAACAATCTTCCTGGAGGAGGAGAGTGGCTACGAAGGGCTGGAGTCATTAATACCATTATTAAGCTTAATGCCTGTTAGATTTTGTGTTTGGCTTTATACAGATACTCATAATGGTGGCAAAATATTTAACCACTTTATTAATGTCTGTCTAAATTCAGTTGGTGGTGTTGCATCAAGGCAAGGCAAGGCAATTTTATTTACATAGCACACTTTTAACACAAGGCAATTCAAGGTGCTTTACATGATTTAGTGGCAATGAAACCAAATACACGACAAAAATATGAAAATCAATGAATCATTGTTCTAGATGTAAAGTTGTTCAGATAGAGTTTAGACACAAACAATAAACAAAAGGATTCATAAATTACACAGACCGTGTTTAAATAATTCTCCCTTTAACTGATTGTTCGTATCCAACCACCAAACAGGGCTTCGTCCTTCATTCTTCTCCAGGTTGTGCAGGATGACATACAAAACATATTAGCAAGTACTGCGGTTGTAATGTCGAACAGAGTCTTGAGTCTTGAGTACTGGGCCTAGGATCATTTGGCTTCCTCTGAGAAATTATTCATCTGTTTTATATGCTACAGTAACCAGAGCTAAACAAAGTTCCTGCAACTGCAAGCCTTGACTTAGCATGTCATGCAAAGCTGTACAGCAGCAGAAGGCTGCACAGTGAATGAGAGCCGCTATCCAGGAAGTTCAATGTCTAAGCACCAGCCAGGGAATTTTCAGGTCCCACCCACTGACCCTTATTGGCAAATTAATTCAGTTCAAAAAGTGACCTTATGGCTGGTACATGGAAAAATAACATAATTTTTAATTCAAATATAATTTTTTAAGGAAATGTATTTTCAATTTGCGCCCCTCTTATATTACATTGTGGCGGGTTTTTTCCTAATGTAGCTTATTATGAAAATGTTCCATATTCATCCTTTAAATAACAAAGGCTAAAAAAATGTTTTATTACTTTTTAAAAGGAATGTGAAAATATTTCATAATAATTAGCTAATAATTTCATATGAATTTAGTTTTTTTCAATATTTCAGTTTAACATAATATATTGATCTATTATTTATTCATATAGACTTCTTATTTCAGAAGGTTTAACTTCTTTAGATAATTTTGAGCATTTTGGCGTTCCATAAAGATAGAGGTAGACTCGTGCTTAATATTTGGCTCAATCACAGTTTAGACCTAAAGCCAATGGAGAATGTGTGGCATGACTTGAAAACTGAAGCTCGCAAATGTCTATGTCCATTCATACCATGCAGCTGTTTTTTCTTGTTTTTTTTGTTTTGTTATGAAAGTAAGTTCTTAAAAGTATTAACTCGGGGTTGAATATAAAAGAAACACCACACTTTCCCAGGGTATGAATACTTTTGCAAGATCCTATAGTTCCATCCAGCATATGTCTGCATCAAACCTGCAGATTAAATTGGATTTCGGTCACTGGCGTACTTCTGTTTCCACAGGAAACACAAGTTTAAAGTCTCCGCAGTGTTCAGGCAGTCTCTCATGCAGAACTGATCAGGCAAAAGCAATAACCTTAACAACATAACGGATAGTGCTGTGGATGGTGTAGAGATATTAAACACATCCTGAGTATTGTAGCAATGTGTTGAATGTTTGTAATACATAAAAATTACACAGACTCCCAACTTCTCATCACTGCTAAATTAGTCCCAAATCAAATGTTGTGGTAACAGATTCTAATTGAAGTGCTCAGAATTGTGCCCCAGGAAAGAAAATAAACACCTGTGCCGACCCGGATTGTAGAGGTCTGATGTTTAGATAACATTGTGGTTGGTTTAAAATATAATAAGGCAACACTCTAATTTTATCGGCAGCTCTCTGGCTAACTTTTAATCAAGATAGCCTTTGGGTAGAACAAAAGAAATGTCCCCCCCCTGCAGCCTTTTATACTCTTACTGGTGTGGAGAAATCCCAGAGAAATTGCCCCCCCCCCCCCCAATTTTAGCATGTGCTCTGTAGCAGATGTTTGTGCCCTTTCAGATGCTGTGGGTAATAATCCTTAATATTCCTCCCGTTTCAAGCTAAATGAGCCTTTAATGCACTCTGATTCCATCTCTTAGCACTCATTAATTGTTTTTTGAAAGTCCATAAATTATTCCACTTTTTTAAAATCATTTCATGTTTTAAAATAATTTAGCAAAAATTAAACAAAAGATTAAACTGGAGATGTTGAACGCAGCTAGGGACCAGGTTTCATTTTCCTATCTTTTTTTTTGCAACAGTTTGTCAAACTCAACCACAGAAGAAGCCAAAACATGGTCTACATCACATCCATGGCAAGACAGGTGTTATAGATTGCTATTGCAGATTTATATTTAGAGTAATATTGTTTTTTTTAATGTTTCTTCTGACTGGGGCAATATTATTGCTCACTTTTTAGGCACCATCTGGATCCAAATTCATCTGTGGAAGGAGCTAAAGATTAGGAACACAGAAATGAGGCTGTGAAACAAAAAAAATATAGTTTTTAGAGTTTGTAGCACAAAATGAATAGTAAACAATATGTGAAACATACTATAAGCTTATCAGCAGAGGTGTGTGTAGTTAGTGTGAGCACTTCAATTGTTGATTGAAATGATCTAGAGGGCCACATGCTGTTGTGTTGTGTGGCCTTGAGTTTGACATTTCCACTTTACAGCTCCCATCTGTAATGTCATTGCACGTATAATTAGCGCAAAATGACTTATAGAAATTATTCTTTACACTTTTTCTGTCATAGTTGTTTTTGGTTGCATTATTTTATTACCACACAACTTTATGTATTTTAATGTTTTAGCCCAGGCAACACAAATAAATACATAATTGGAAAGAGGAAGGAAAGAGATACGTTTTTATTTATTTGTATATATTTATATTTTTTGCAAATGCAACCATACCACCTATAATCAGGGAAACATGGTGTTGGCATCATTATGCTGTGGTGATACAGCAAATTGCAGGTAAAGGTAGCTGTTTAAAGGATTAACTCCAGATGTACTTTTAAGATATTAATTTGTAAAGTGCCCCCCCCCCCCCCCCCAAAAAAAAAAAAAAATAAGAAGTTGTGACACCCCCCCCCCCCTTGCTATAACCTTCATTGTTCACCACCTTCCTTTATAATCAGCCCTGCACCTCAGAAATGTCTTTGAAACTTTACTGTGTGAATCTCTGTCTTCTCGCCATCCATCATCACAGGTGCTGCTCACTCAGTGTGTTTTGGCGCCTCATTAAAGGTTGTGCAATGCATTTGAAGTCTCGTCACTCATCGTCTCCTCTCACCCTTTCTCCTTCCAGATGGTCACAAGAACAAAGAAAATATTTGTGGGGGGCTTGTCGGCCAACACGGTAGTGGAAGATGTGAAGCAGTATTTTGAACAGTTTGGGAAGGTAAGACAGCTTTTTTTTCCTAACCTGCAACAAAACTGAACTTCATTCCATTGCGTGTCATCTTATCGCTATTGCAGTTAAGGGTTAAAAAATGGTTTATTGATCACTATGAAGCCCTTAAAGCCTAAGTTGTTAAAATATATTTGGTTTTATAAACAGGCAAAAGAATTAACAGTTCGCAATGCAGAAGTTCTTAGCAGTTGGCAGAACAAAGTTTAATGAAAGGCTTCAAATTGCTCAGAATAAATTTGGCGACAGCTCTCTGACATTCTGCTGTTCTTTGTTTGCTGACGAATAATGGGTGTCTGAATTCAGCCGTCTACTGAAAAGCTTTGGCTGCTATGGGACTGACTCATGTCTGTGTGATTATTTAAGAGTATTAATTAGATATCCTTCAAATCACTTCTATTTTTACAATGATTACTGGTGTTGCTTTGATGTGACATTGGCAAATCCCATTACCAGTGGAGACTACGCTTGGAAAAAACAACAAAAAAACACAAGGAACAACTGCATTTGTTAGTGCATATAGAATACATTTTGTGTAAAATCTCAAAAAAAAAATGGGGTCCAGAAAACTCATATTTGTGACATCAGTTCCTTTTATCTGCCATGGTTGCGATCACAATAATTGTGCCTCTGTAAGAGGGAACTCCTTGAGTTTAATTTTTCCAATAAAAGGCAGGTGTTTTTTTTGTTGGTATTTTTGCATTTTTGGATTTCACAATTATGTTTTTCAGCCAAAATGTCAAATCCCAGACTGATACAAGGTACTGATAGGCATTAGGTTTTTTACCTCTAGATTGAATAATTACCCAGCTCCAGTACTGACTAGGCATGGGATGGTGACAAGAACTGAGTATTTTTGTTTTAAATTAAAATTTCTATACAAAAAATGAAACGACTCAAAAATCAGTAATGTTGATGCTACTCTTCTTGTAAATTAATCCAAGGATGTGTGGAGCATAGAGCTATGTTGAATATTACAGCACTGCCCCTCCCCCACGTGTTGCTGCTTCCTTGCAAGTAAGCTAGCTGATAAAAGGCTAGAATTCTTTTTTTAAAGTTTTTTTCGCCATAGTGGACTTTCTTTAACAGTGGATATTGAAGGGGGGAAGACATGGTGCGAATTTCCGCAAGGATGGGGCTCAAACACGGGATGTCACGCAGAGGACTGAGGCCTCGTTACTTGGTGTGCCCACACTAAACCCTTCACCATGCATGTTTCTTGCTGAAGGTTCTTCAGCAGATATCCAGATTAATCAACAAGGTGTATAAAGCTTTAAAAAAAGATGAACTACAAAAGGCGTATTATTAACTGGTGTAGTAGCCTGTCTTATTGAAGCAAAATTGTATGAATGACATTTTTTTCTCAAATACAAACAGTTAAACGTATGTGTTCATGTTTTGAACTATTTGTTTTGAGAATCCCATTTAACCAAAGACAAATTTGGTCTAAAAATCTTTTTTTTTTTGTCACAGTTAACAGAGTTATATAATGCATTAATGTCCGAAAGACAGCCACTGTTCCTGTTCTTTCCTGAAGGATATTATTACTTTGCTACTTACCAGTAAGAAGTACTGATGTATACCAGGCTTATGTTACCAATCCCTTGTTGATAGTCAGCGTGGGACACTTTAAGTCAATCCAGCAGAACGCTTATATCTCACACTTTATGGCAGCCAGTGACGTCAGTTTGGATGCTCTCCCACAAAAAAAAATAAAAAAAATAAAGACAAATTGCCACAAGCAAACAGCTGATGTTCCACACAGCCTACAATGCCTGGTCAACAAAGGGCATTTTGCGTACAGAGTAAACAAGCAGTTGCCATGACCAACCCTCCCAATGGCTGCTAGTGTGACATCAGAATCAAACATCGCTTAATGCTGGAATTCCAGTTAAAGTTCTGCCATTGTGGCATGTTTTAAGTCTGATCTGGACCTGCTTGCTCATGTGAGCCGCTGCAGATTTTCCTCTCCCATCCGATGGAGGGACGCACTCTATGCAAGGACGGACGCCCTCGCACGTGCGCAGCTCTCCAGCTTGTATGCAGACACAAACAGGCTTTGATACAGTGGCAGCATTTCACACATAATTTCCCCACATCAAGCAGAGATCCTTTTCCCTCATGTCATATTCCACATCAGTCAAGGTCACCTTAGCTGATCCACTCTGTGCAACATCATCACTTGACCTTGAGTTTTAGTAAGGATGGATTTTTCACAGGCGATATAATGTACCATGTCCTGAAGGAGACAAAAGAGCTCTTATAAATTAATAGAAAGGTTTTGTGCCCCCCCCCCCCCCCCCCCCCCTTTTTGTTCAGGCAGTGTACACTTCTTGCATCCCACCCTCCCCCCCATAAATCCCAGTTATTTTCTTGACTGGAAAAGAGCAAGGTGAAGGACTTTGTTTTGTCTCTGCTTCTGCCAAAGTGAGTGCAGGACCTCGTTGCATCCCCTGTCTGCGGCTTCAAGTGACGATGGGGTTATTTTGACGACGGAACATGGCGAGCAAATATTCAGCATGACTTTGCAATCAATGGATGTTAGAAGGGACTCCAAATGATTTTCGACTTGATTGAATGACATAATTGACTTGATTATACAAAGCTTTATTCCTCCTCGAGGAATCCTCAAATGCTTAGGAGGAAACAAACAAATCAGACTGATTGAGCGAGATCTCGAGCATGTTTCATAGCCCGTTCATGCACAGTTGGATGTGTTAGCCGCACTGCTCTCACCATGCGGGAGCGTGCCAGCGATTAGCTGTATTTATGTGGGCGCGTGCAATTAAGGCTAAGCGTATGTGCGGGTGAGCGGATCGGAGTGCCAAAAGACAATCGGAGTAGGTTTCAAGGACTCTGACAGACAGGATACAGAGCAAAAAAAATTATATGGATATTAAAAGAGACTCTTCATGTTTAGTTTGTGTCCTTCCTTTCTGACTTTCACATCCCAGGATTTATTAAATAACCTGCCTGTCAGTGCAACCTACCATTATCGTTGCGCACACACAGCTCGGAGAACTTACCGGCACACGGAGACACCAATTAATTGAGCTTGCCCTTCATAGAATATTGGTGGCGCTCGGCATGTTGGTCTGTCACTCAGTTGGTGTGTTTTTCTGTTTGTTACCACATTGGCATGTCAGAGGAGAAATTAACCAGCACAGTGGCAGCGCAGCTATTTTTCTTGATATATATTTCGTGGGAATGTCTGTTTTAATGCATATTAAAGAAAAATACAAAGAGGTATACAGTTGTGCAGTAGAAATCTCAGAAGTTTGGCGTGCAGATTAAGCAAAAACTGTTGGTGTTACATAGAGAGTGGTTGCGGTAATTACAGAATCTGTTGGGTGTCTCTCTACCAGTTTTGCACAATACAACACTTATTTCTGCTCAACATTTTAAAATAACAAAGCTCAGTCTGATTAGACAGAGGTTTGTCTGTGAATATCAAGTCTCACACCATATTTCTAACTGGATCCAGGCCTGTACTTTGACTAGGTCATCATAACACATGGATATACTTTGAACTAGGCCTGGACAGTATATCGGTTCATACCAAAAACTGGTGTTTATTTTCATTATGATATGAATTTTTAATATACCGCTATACCATTGAATAGCTTAGACAACTTCCGGAACGTTTCATGCGGGGAAGTGTTTAAGTGGGGACCGAGTTCACTGCTACATGCTCTTCAACACAATGTAAAAAGTAAAATTTTTAACAAACTACAGCTGTTGACAGGAGCTGTCAGACTGAAGCACACAATGCTGAAGTAATTCTAAAAAGAGGAGTCACGTCTGTAGTTTAGAAATTAATCGGCTTTAAGAACCAGTGTGTTGAGCGTTCTTTGACCGTCTGTAGGTATACGCAGTCAACGGTGGAAAAACTAATAAGAAAGAAATCAAAAATAGCGATAAATATGTTTTACATATAATCTACGATACTTCTGCCATCTCTTTTTTTGTTATCTGGGAATGTTAACCAGCTAATAATCTCCTATGGTTGCCCTGTTTATTATACTTCTCCTTATTCGGTCTAGGGGTGCAACAGTACAGGTAGCCCACGGTACGGTCCGTACCTCGGTACTTGGGCCGCGGTCCAGTTCGGTACATGTTTTGTGCAGAAAGAGACTGCTTTTTTTAATCCCAAAACATATATTTTATTTTTTGGGGAACAAAAAACAGAATGTCACAGTTAACTTAACGGGTGGGTGAAAGCCGTGAGAATACAACATAAACATGCTGTACGTCTCTCTGGGATTATGGTTCACACACAGGGCAGCAGGAACAGAACGTTTTCTGTATTTTACTGGTTCTTTAAACGAGAGCGCATCTGACCACACTGAAACAGGTGGCGGGAAAATATTCTTCGTGTGCCCACTGCTCAAAGGGCATTTGTGTGTGCTTCAATGAATGGAGCGCAGCACATCTCCTCTTTGCTTCGCGCTCCGGCATACCGCAAAGAGGATATGAACACAGCACAACCCGGCGCTTTTTCCAGTCCGGGCAAAAAGCGCTCAAGTCGGGAAAAAAGCGCAACTGACCCGTGTACATTTGTTTTGCTCCTCATGGTGCTCCTCATGGTGCTCCGTGATGCGTGCATTGTGGAGGGGACGTTGTGTCTCTATGCCAACCAGCTGCTGGAGCGGGGAACAGCGAGCTGGTTGTTGCACCTGTGTATGGGAGCACGGCGCAGTTTGGCAACGTCGGGCCGACGGTAACTAATTACCAGCACAAAATCAATGGCAGTACCGAAGTCCTGCGGTACAGGATGACGGATTGTCCCGTGCAGGGCGTACCGAACGGTCCGGTACTTTACCCTGTCCTGTTGCATCCCTAATACACTGAGTCTGTACTCTGCCCCCTAGCAGGATTCTTCAGTGCTACATGCAAAGCCATTACAAGATGCAATTTGCTGCTTGCGTCAATGTGAGGTCAAAAAACAAGTATAGTTTAAGCCTTAGAACATCAAGAATGTCTACTAGAATCATAATCATTTTAATTCTTTTCATATTATTCACGTGTCTGGAAAAAAACTAAATGATGCAATCTATATGACAGTAAAATAGGCTATTTAAGATAATGTGGGTATGAACAGTCTTGTATGGAAAAAAAATACTGTTACCATAATACCTATATATTTTTTTTAAATACCGTGATATAAAAATGTTTGCAATACTGCCCAGCCCTACTTTGAACTAAAGAGATACATTTGCAGTGTTGGTTGTAACCGACATACATAATTCCCACAGCATGATGCAGCCACCATCCTTCATCACTGTGGCGATGGTGAGCTCAGGGGGATGCACAGGGTTACTTTTCCACTTCACATGTTTGTTGTGTTTTTTTTTTTTAAATGTAAGACAAGAACACCTTTTTCTATGTTGTTACTGCATGAATTGTAGGGGGAAAACATATTTTTTTCTTTAAACAATAATTGCCACTCTTGCATGAAGGTTGTATTTGTGAATAGTTGGCCTGGTAACACATTTTTGCACTTCAGCGGTCAATGTTTACAGTTCCGACTAGCAAGGTTACGTCAGTTACATGAAATAAGTGAAGTTTGTGGTTGTAGTGTGAGAAAATGTGAAGATGTTCGATTGGTTTTGATGCTTGTGTACAGCACCATACCCATCATCACACAACTACGGCTTAAGGCACCAGCAAACATTCTCTCTGACCAGGAACTAGCCTTTTTACAGTTATTTAGCAGGTTCCATATAAAGCATTTGTGTGTGTGTGGGCATGTGTGTGTGTGTACACTCGGTAGCATGGGCCAATTAGCAGGATGTGGTCTACAGAGATAGCAGTGGTTGGGAGGCAGTGGAGGAGAAACAGCTGGTGTGGCCACAACTGGGTCACAGGTTCTGTCTGTGACCTCCCCACCTCGCTCCTCGCTGTCTCCATCCGGGCGCATTTGTTGTGAGGAGAGGCTGACAGCTCTCACTCTCACTGCCACTCTTACAGCCTTCACGATTAGGACAGAGCACATACCTGAGCCAGGCACAGTTTCTGGGTAACTGCCTGCATAGCCAGAGACTGACTTTTTTTTTCTTTTTTTTTTTCCACCTACAAGGTGTGTATCTGTAGTGATTGTGACAGTCATTTGAACAGAACTGAAGTGTGGTTGTGTTTGACTTTTTCTAATACATCTCAGATGAATCCCATTACCTGCTTAATAGTAGCCACATCCTGCCATCCGTTTTTATCCCCCTTTCTCAGGCGGCACACGTCACTTTAGCCCTGCAAGCCAGATGAGACAATCCTATCAGTACTGCCTGGGTTCCCTTTATATTCAAGGACGCTTAACTGGGGCCTGCTGCTATTTCTGCTTGGCAGTTAAGTCAAATTAATCAGTTAGCTTTTTCTCCAACTCATTGCCTTTGTGATTTATATATTATGGACTTAAAAACTATTTAGGAAGATGTAAATGTTGATACGCTGTTGTGTTACTGACCATCCACATGTATTAGCAACCATGATTTTAAGATTACGTTAGATGTAGTTAAAATAAATCCTACATCCATATAGAATTTATGTTTAGGGATTCAGATGGTTGTGAGAGAAGGTTGATTTTATGGGTTTTGAATTACATTTGTGTTGATTCAACCATATATTTAGGATTATTAGGCTGCTGAAAGATCCTGTTTTTGTTTTATATGTGAAAATATCCTGGTTATGGGGAATGCAGGATCTGTGGAAGAAAAATAACCCCATAGTATCACAGGTCCTTTACCTTAACAACGCATAGATCTTATTCCATCTTTATACATTATTTTGGATCATACATAAATCAAAAAAAAAACAATCTTATTAAAGTCCTAGAATGTTTTAGCAAATTGCATAGGTTTATGTTTGTCATGGTAGGACAGAAATTACATTTTCATTGCTCCTCCCAAATAAGCTGATGGCATGCAGATGCCTTCCAATGGTTGTCATAGAGACTGTGTGCTCAGAAGATGCTTTTTTTCTGTACAGTTCTCCAATGATGACAATTAAAGATTTTTTTTATCCTGCTTAAATAACTAGCTGCACGTCCAACCTTGTTTTGATAATTTGTGTTGTTTTTATTGTTTCATTTTCGTTCAATCATTAATTATGGCCTTGTAGCCAATATCTAACTCTGAACTATGAAGAACAACAGCTATGCTCTTTTCCCTCGTCTGTCCCATTCTGATAAAGGATTAAGAGCACTGGACCTCTGTAATATTTATTATTCAGACCTAAATTAAACAGGAAGGAGTTGAATACTTGTAAACATTCCAGTCCTTCTAGTCAACCTGAAAAAACGTTAGATTACTGATAACAAAATGCTTTAGTTACATTTATTTTATACATGATTTTGTCAATAGTAACACTGTTGATTTGATAAAGTATTCTCTTAATGTAGGGCATGTTTCAGTCTAAAATAATGCTGTTTTAATTATGCATCTGTTTGTTTCATGGCTTTTTTTCACATCTTTACCAGCAGACACTGTGCAGGGTATACAACATCATTGCATTCCATTGTATGAGTTATTGGTAATAGCTTGTCATTAGAATCAAGTGACTCAGTATGATATTTGAATCAGATTTGCATAATCTGCATAGCCAGCTGTCCCAATCCACTCTAGTGTTGATTTCTGACTGTGTTTAAAAGTTCACGAGCAGCTCAAAAAGACAAATTTCTTTAGAGCTTAAGTTTATTAAAATCTGTCACTTGAACAATTTGCAGCGTTTCTATTGCTCTTACGAAGGTTTATCAAGGTATAAACTGCTCTATTTTGTGGCCTGAGTGAATGCTCTGCTAAAGTTTAATTACTATGATTTGTCATTAAATCGCATGAAAATTGTCCCATTGAAGTGTTTGCTCTGTCAAAAAAGAGATATGGTGCGGAGCCATTTTAAAAATTCTGTTGTGAAGTAGCAACAGAGCCCTTCCCGGGGATGAAAACCGTTCTCTTCACAGTTAAAGGCATAATTAGCTGTGTTGCTTAATGCTTCCTCATTGGTTGTTTTGTAATCGGCTTTGAGACCTCTCATATTGTCCTTACTCGCCTAAGCTGAAGCAGCTCAAGTCCACTGACTCAGTTTCTGCTTTCCTTTTTCTCAGATGGGTCGCGCTGCTCGCGCAGGCCCTGAAACTGACTTTTTAGTTTCATCAGAACTACTTGCTTCCATATCACTGGGTAGCTACAATCATCCCTTTATGTCCAGGCAGTGCTGGTTCTCTCGCTCCACTGGTCTAGAGCCAGGTCCTGGAGGCGGAGCACAGTGGGAAGGACAAGGAGGAGCTTAACCAGTTCACTGCCGCTGTGCTCAGGACGAATAATGGTAGAGAGGTCATTTCTGAGAAATACAAAGAGGCAGTGGTTTGTAGAATAATAAAAGAAAAGTCACTCTTTGAGTGTCAGAGTGAAGACCTCTGTTAGAGGACACTGGAAGGATGAGCGATTATTGTCAGACCGGTTTGTGTCCTATCTCAGCCCACAGCTGCTGGGCAATATTCCTGCAGTGTTTCACCTCTGAAGAAGCACTAGCTCTATACTTTGCCCAGACTTTCACTCTGATGAAGAAGATAAAGGAAAGAATTGAAATTATAAAAGCATTAGAGAGTGCACAAAATTTGTTCTGGGTCTCCAGTAATCTAATGCCTCGGCTGACATTTTGTGAGCTCTTATATTTTGTAAATGGCAGAAAAATAACTCAGCATGACCGTTTATAAAAAGTGCATGAATTCATTTTGCATACCTGCCCTGTCACCTTAGTGAAGGTTCTCAGCTATTTTAAGCAGGGGAAAAATGTCCTTGATGACAATTCATATCAGTGAAATATACTGTGGAATGTTGTCCTTAGAGAGGGCATTTGAATCACTGTGCAGAGATTACAAATCCTCTCTAATCATTGATCTCATCATTCTTCTCTTATCTGTTTGATTGCACACCTAAATTTAACCTTGGGTTGCATTAAGCTTTTACTACAACCCATGGACTAGGCTTAAAATAGATCTTGTGATGTAGATTATTAATTGCACTTTAGACTTCTTCACAGGTTCTCACTGCTTATTGGCTGAAATAGCAAACATGAATGATTAATGCACAAAAATACAGACAGAAAAAGGAACCTAATCAAAAGGCCACAGTCCTTCATTCCACTTCCTTGGCTGGTGCAGGTGCACATTTGCATGCAATTTACATGGTCGCTCGCAGTGACCACCGAGACGCCAACATCTCGGTGTCCATCATCAGCTGACATTCGGTGATTGTTTCCTCTGTGCCGTGACTCACCCAATCAGCTGAGGATATAGTCTGGTTCCAGTGATTAGAAGGAGTGATCAGAGCCGCAATGATGGAGCATGTGCCCTGTAGTGGAGATTTAGCCAGAGGCTTCAATCTCATTGCAGTCACTTGTAGTTAGTGACTGAGACTAGCAGTGAGGAGGGCAGTGCAATATAAATGAATGAGCTGTGAATGGGGATATGACTGCTGTGCTACAGGGCTGTATGGCAAGGTGGGGAGGGAGGACGGGCCTGTTAGACAAACTGTTTTGTATCCCCCTTAACCTTTATTTGCCCAGTGGCCCAGCAACATTTCCAATTGAGTGGCTTTTAAATGGCTGCTGAAGATTAGAGATCTATTTCAGAGCTCAGACCATTTTATTTGAGTGCATTAGCTTTGTACAGACTGAGGTGTTATTGTCACACATTGGCTAGTAGAGATTCTCATGGTGGGATACACTGGGGTGGGGTTGTAAAAAAAAAAAAACATTCTAGTGTATTCACACAAGAATGATAAAAAACACACATTGTTTTTGCTTTTAAAGCAAAAGATTTAAAGATTATAACGTAATGGTATCTATACCACTTTTTCATTTTTTAAATGAAAATACTGGAGCAAAAATTTTAAAGTAAACACTGACTAATTTCAGTAGCAGTAGTCCAAGATGTCTTGTGCGGAATGTTATCTCATCTTGTTAAATTGTGAGGTTGTTCAACATTGCAATAGTAATTTTTAATTGAGATTAACCCATATTTCTTTATTTCATTACTACAATTTCACCCATTAATCATACTGGGGTCATATAGATATACATGAAGTATGCGCATAAAAAGTATTGAAAGTCCAACTAGTTAGCAAAATATTTTAGATTTGAATGCACTGTTCCTTAAAATACATAGTGGACCTCTGAAATCCGAAGACCACAATCACCCACTAGTAGTTAACTTTTTCAAATCTTTTTTTCCCCTTAATACAAAACACCTTAGTATGCCTAAATAAGTGCAGTGGAAATAGCTTTAGCCCTACCACAGATACTACCCACAGTCTTCCTTATCTCTGCTCTTTGGGTGATACATTGCCAGAGTCTGTCCCATTCCCCAATGGGCCGAAACGGAGATACTGATGCATATTTTTATCACTAGTAGAATTGATTATTGTAATGTCCTGCTTTCTGGTCTTCCTAAAAAGAGTATCTCAGGTTTAAAGCTTCTACAAAATTTAGCAGAACACGTCCTCACGAAGACCAGGAGGCGGGAGCACAATGCACTGGTCTTAAAATCACCGCATTGGCTCCCTTTATGTTTTAGGATCAATTTTAAGGTTCTTTTAATGGTTTTTAAATGTCTTAATGGTTTTAGGCCTCATTATCTTTCAGAACTGCTTTTACCATATGAACCTTCATGGTCTCTGCATTCTTCTGGCAGCTGTCTAAAGTCAAGACACACACTCATGTTGACGTGTCTTTCCATTTTTATGGCCCTCACCTCTGGAACAGGTTGCCAGAGGACCTCAGGGCCGCACAACACTTACACATTTTCAAGAACAGGCTTAAGACTCACTTTTTTAGCCTAGGTTTTATATGATTATTATTAATTGCCTGTTTATTTGCTTTTCATGTAATACTTGCTTTTATTGACCGTTTTTGACTGCTTGGTCTTCTATTTATCTAATTAATTGTATTTAATAATTTATGTTAACACATTATCCTATTATTTTATACAATTAATAAATAAATAGACATGTTGTTCCGGCCTCTGGAGTGGTGGTCTGCTGTGTGTGGCTACCTGGGTGCTCTCCGGGCAGTGTTTGGGGGAGGTGGGGGTCCCGGCCTCCCTTCCTCTGGACGCCCTGGGTCAGTGGCTAGGCTGTTGGTTTTGATCTGCTGCTGCCAGTGCAGATGGCTACCTCAATAGAGTTTCCTTACCTAACCTGGCTCATCTGTACTCGGCCCAGTGTCCATTTTAATGTCTATTTTAATGTCGTTTTAATGTTGCTCCTGAGTGTGTCCGCATATAAGGATAGAATATGGGGGAGGGGGGTATAAATGTGTTCATGCTTAAACTTGTTGGGGTGGGGGGTATGTATGGGGTACTTTTATTCTGTAAAGCCCTTTGAACTGCATATTTTTTTGTATGTAAAGCGCTTAATAAATAAAGTTTGATTGATTGATACATCGTTGTAGTTTTTTATGGGCTTACTTGACACTTGACATAATAATTTCCTTTTTTTTCTAGATATCGAAGTATAAAAAACTGAAAACATTTCTAAAGCCCTAAATTTGTCTTTTTCGATAAGATGAAGTTGTATTTTCTTTTGTACATCCAGGCGACTGGGAGTGTGCAGCAACAGGTCATAAAAGGAAAGTGGGAAAGGGCAGTGTTATTATAGTATTCATACAGCTATTTTCCTCTGAAATCTCATTAAAATGACAGAATTTCTTTTGTTTTTTTTTAAACTAACTTTAAAAACATAAAAAAATAGTGATACTGGGAATTTGCACTTGCATAGTTATCGCCTGTGACTTAACTGGAGTGGATCTTTACTGTAAAGATCTGAAACAACAGCAACAGAAAAGGATTTTTTTTTTTTGACTCACCGATCATGCCTATCACGTCGTCTTCCACAACACCTCAATGCTCTGCGGAATAGGTGGCTCACAAAGGGCCTTCGATCAGAGAGATTGACACCTTTCTGAAGACATCCAGACTCATCTCCCAGCTGTCGCCACTGAAATAGTGCGCTGACCCCCCCCCACGGGATAAGCCGGGATTGGCTTGATTGTGTTATTGGCGACTGATCGGGTCATTGAATGATGGAATTTTGAGCTCCTGTTCTGCTTAAAGAATGAAATGTTTAAAGAAGATTGACTGTGATTGGATCAGATCCAGCACCTGCTCAGAGGGGTCAGTGAAGTGAAAGCAGGAGCCAGCAATCTTTGCTGTGCCATTGTGACACGACCAGACGGGGGAATTAATGTGTATGTTGGGTCTGATGGCGGTGGTTGAGAATAGTTGTGGGGGGGTAGTAGAGATGCCATTCAACAGGGAAGCGGTTTTAAAAATGTCATCAGAGGAAGTGTCATGAGTAATTTGCAGCAGTCTTGACATCAGACTGGTGTGGAGGTGGACATCTCGGCTCTGCAAATTGCAGTCTGGTCCTGGGGGAATCTGATGTGGGAGAGTGCCACTGAGATTCCAAGAAGTGTTTATTCTCAGATGGATATGAAATATGTTTTGAAATATGCTGTATGTTTATTCTTAAGATTGGGATAGAGAGATAGAGCTTTGGATTGTTTTAAGAGCCGATGGGCATATTTGAGTTTCGGCCCACAGACGCTGCAGTCTCCCCCTCTGAGTGATGGATCTATGCTTCTGCATGCTGAAGCTTATTTAGAGAAGAACGACTGTCAAATTTTACTAATGGACCTTTAAAATGCAAAGCTGCTAACTGATACTATCCAGTGGTGTATTTTTGAATAAAAAGACAGCTTTGTAATGCATTTCCCCTGCAGGATAAAAAAGACACATTGTTTTCACAGAAAACGACAAATTGTGTTGTTTGTTTTGTTTTGATGTCAATGACATCACAAAAGGCAAAAAAAATCGAGCTGTTTTCTTGTTTTGATCAGTATTTTTTCTGCAGCTGTAAACTATTCAAACACCTGTTCAGGAGGAATTTCATTAAAAATATTCAAATGGATATTTGAAAAGAGATATCAGATGCATTGTGCATCATATGATATCACATGAACCACCTGAACATCGAAGCTTGGTTTTTGAAGGTGGATTTTTATAGCAAAACGTATAGACAAACCGATCATTACATGTTTTGTAGGTAACAGACTATATCTAAGGTGAGTTTGATTTTTACAGAAAAGTCTGACTAGTAACTTTAATTATTCAAATGCAACATCCATCCATCAACGGAGCACAAACCATGAATCAGCACCACCTGGACAAACGGGCTTTTGACACATTACAATTCAAATGATGACCCTTTCACAATGCTTGTCCAACATTTGAACTGATACACAAAGAGCTTTATAGATCTTGTGACATTTGATAACGGTATTTGTGCCATCTCCCTAGATGGATCCCCCCCCAAAAAAAAAAAATGCCTGAGGAGAAGGCAATGTCAATAGAACTGCTTGAGATTAACCTTTAACTCTGATGCGTCATTGAACATTTTAGATAGTAAACTAAATCAGTAAGAATCTTATTTTACGTTACATGTTATTCAGTGGAATTTAGTCACAACCGTTGTTGTTTCTAGCCTAAAGTCTTGCCCCCTGCCCCCCAATCTGTAACTTAGTGAAGAGAACATGTTCTTACCCTTACTTTGGGCATCAGCTTGCATAGGCGAGGAGAAATGGGAAACGTGTACTGATAAATGTTTTTAAAGTAGGCAAGAATGGGATTGAATACCCTCTTAACATGAAATAGGACGTCAGAAATAAGCCGTCTCATTAAAGGACAGTAAGAAAAGCTTGATTTTCAGTGGACATTTGCTGTGTCTGACATCCCACAACACTTGTGTATTCAATGTAAATGCTCACTTCAAGTGGCTCTTTGCCTGTGCTTCTCTAAGCCACCTACTGCAGTTTGACCAGGTCCACAGGCAGCTCTACATTCTCTCACATTCCTCCCACGCATTGGCTCCTTAAGATCACCAGATAAAATGTTCTTACATGGAAATGTACACATTCTGCCGTGGCTCGATGTGAAAGGGCTAAAGACTTCTTAAAGGTTTCACTTATCAAAAAACACCAGCCAATTTTGCCTAGGTTTCTCTGTGTGGTCTATATTCAAACCCTAAAGTTGTCCACTTTCCGGAATCCAGCCATTCGAAATTGCTTGTGAGGTTTCATTTTCATATTGGAGTAAAATGCAACATTAGTAGTGACAGACCCATTACATTCAGTAATATTTAGCTGCAGCAGGGTAAGCAGAGAAAATACAATTGGGTAATTGGAATAAAAAAATGTAGTTTTAGAAAGAGATGCAAATGCTCTTGTTCTATTTTTTTCTATAAATAATGTATTGTATGCCTCTCTGAGCTTTTTTCGTTTCAGAAACCTTGTTCATAAGGTTTTATTTAAGGCAGCTCAAGTTTGCAGTAAAAATACTGTTAACACTGGACAAAGCTTCCCACCCTGCTGACAGCTTGATGAGGCTTCACTTCATGCTTTAGACCAAATTCTTTTGTCAAAATTGATATTTACACAGCGACAATATTGACTACCAGTTGGGGACAAAATGAAGTTATTACTTAATGGTACTAGATTAATAGTCAGGAGATCATAAAAAAGCCATTAAGTTTCATCTGACGGGGAAACATGAATGTCTGCACCAACGTTGCTCATTATCGACATCATATTTCTGAGAAACATACCAAATTCTGTGGCAATCCAGTTAAATCTATCTGATTCAAGCTTTTCAAGGCAAGCATGGACTGTAGGAGTGTATTACTGTATAATGATCTTGATAACATGGTTAGTATAGTATTTTTACTTGTTTGCTTTCAAATTCACTCAGTCCAGTTCACAAACTTGTCCTCCCCATCTCGTATATTCTAACTATTCCTTTAAGGTTGATAGTTTACATTTTTTAATCCATTGACTCTGGTTGACCCTCCAAAGTCACGCGGCATCTTGATATACAGTCGCTGTTAAGGGACCTACAGGATATAATGTTTTGCATTTGTGCTTAAATCCGATGTCAGCATGACAAGAGGAATGTCTTTATTGTTTTCACAGATAATTCTCAAGTTACTCAAATAATTTTATTAATTATGCTGAAGCCCACACAAACCTCAATCTCCTCCTTCGAAGCTCCTCGTCTTTACTTAAAAACACTGATCTTGGACAAGTTGTAGCAGTTCTCCTTCTCAGAATTAAGAGAGGAATGGTGCCAGTTCTCTCCGTGGCAGCCTGGCTGGTTTGAAATTCTTCTACTTCCTCTTGGCTAGCTTGGCCTGCTTCTACCACATATGACATATCCCTACCTCGCTGTCCTCTTCCTCATCTATCTTCTCTGCCTGTCCCTGAATTCTTTGGATATCTAAGTCCTTTTACAGGGGGGAAAATAACACCACAGACTCCACTACCTTGTATAAATCCAAATGGCAAATAATAAAATAAATAGCCTCACACTTAATTTAAAGTGACAGTTTTTAGTTTCCTGGCGATAGGGGGCAGTACATACCAAAATCGTTGCGAGCAAGCAGGATTTTTGTGTTCGAGGGACAACCTTACCTACAGATGACCATAAGGAACAACAATCGTAATTGCGCAATTTTCTGATACTACACCGCCAGACCGTTCAATGATTTGAGGTATTGATTACAATGGTTAGGTGAATGTTAGAACACTTTTTCATTGTTTTGGTGGTTCAAAAGCCTAAACAGCATTTAAGGTGCTCACCTTTTGTGTTTTCACAAAAATAGTGAATATTTTATCAATTTCAAACCTTGTTATTAAGAAACTGTTGAATTTAGATTGATCCAGTTCAGGTTTGATAAGTCTTAAATATTTTGAATATTGTAACTAGATTAGGTCATTTAAAAACAGTGAAGCAGATGCATACTTATCATCGGTGTAATTGGTTTGTCAGTCATTAGTCTTTCGTAACATTTCTGTCAATCAGTCTTTCACGCTTCTTCAGGGCTTTTCTATCAAGTGTTGTCAGTCTAACCCAACAATGGAACTCATTAATAGTTTACTGTTTCAACGCAACAGGGTGAACGAGTAACAGCTTCCTGTCTTATGTCAAAAAGTCTCAGACAACATAACATAATTTTAACATAATAAGCAAACAGACTACAGACATCGCAGGGTGACGTCACATGCTTAAAACTTGAAGGTACAATGGCGATTAAACAACCACAAAGAAATGTTGTTGCATCTTAAAAATTACTTAATTTTGTCACACCCTGAAGAACCTCTGAATATTAAAAAAGAACTACTTTTTTTTGTCTTCAATGAGTGTATATTTTTAATCAAACTCAAGAAATGAATTTGCTTATTATGTTCCGAGTTTGTTCTTGGACAACCACTCTGGGAAGTGGATGACGGCCACTTTGAAGGCTTCTGGGATTTTGCCATTCAGTCTAAACTGAGCATTTAGTAGGAAGGCATTAATAAGCCCAGAGGTGATATTCTGTCCCACCTGAGAGGCTGCATAAAAGGCAGCATAACAGAAATAGCAAAATTTCTAATGGTGCAAACCTCTTTTGCTGTGTCCAAAGATAAACATATTGAGCTAGAAATGGCCTTGGAATGTCCTGTTCAGGAGAAGCTCATTATAACTCGGTGTAATTTTAAAGGAATACACAATCACTATCATGGATCTAAAGAATACCAACAATAATCTCAGTGACATTTAACATGAGTTCAGATCACCTTGAAGGAATCATTCATCATTTGCAAAACACACTCATTTGCTTTCTTGTGAAGGCTTAGATAAGAAAATTGATGTCTGTCCATTCAATATGAGGCTGCAGCCAACATCTTACCTCAGATAAGAACCAAGAGTATAAACAGAGGGAAACAGCTAGCCTTGCTCTTTCTAGCTGCTGTAAAAGTTCACCTGGGATCAATCTCCCTTTGAGAGGGCATGAAAGCTCTCTTTTAAAAGGGAAACTTTGGCTTCAGATATATATTTTTCATCTCTGTATTTTAGATATTCCCATCCATGCCAAACACCAGCTCTGTGAACACACACAAGGTAGGAGCTGTGTAAATTGTGTTTTCACTAAAGAGGGACGTTTTTATCTCCCTCTCATTGTAATCAATGAACCAATTTTTTTTGTAAACAGTTTTAAATGTTACTACCGAACCTTTTGGAGGTTTGAGTACAATTACATAAAAATGTTAAATTGAATCTGTTTAATGTTATTTATCAAGGTTTATCTTGAGGTTTATAATGATGCATCTTCCAGTTTTGTTTTAGCTCCAGTTTACCATATAAGGCTAAACGTTTGATAAAATCCTCAATGTAAAAGTGATTAAGAAGTGTTGCAATATACATTACTATCTTAATGTTTGTAAATACCGTATTTTTAACTGAAATGTCTGATTAAAAATTAGCGTTATTTTGAATTAAACAATTGAACAATTCCTTCAAATTATTTTAATTTTTTTGTATGGTTTACATTTTACTTCCAGCACATTCTCAATAAAAAAACCTGGTTACACATCTTAACCAGGTCTTTTGGTTTTTCTACGTGCTCCGTTCTAAATGACTGATAACATGCACACAATGTTTCACCTTTTTATCTGCCATGCAATGAATAACCCTGAGGTTATTCTCTCAAGTAGCATCTCGGGGTTCTGGTCGAATTGTCTAAAAGCTAAATAAGTCTGCCTGATTGAACTAATGGCATAGAGCCAAGATCTTGCACCAAGTCTCGTCTTTCAACCTAATCTTTCGGTCACGGACACATTGACCAATCACCCCCCACCCCCCCACCCCCACACCCCACACCCCCACACACACACCCACACGTCTGCTCACACATCACACAGCAGAGCTGCCCTTCCATGCCACTTCCTGATCAGGAAACTTTGAACCCAACATGTGGCCCATAAGTCCTATCCACAGATAATTAGGTTTGATGGTTAGTTGAGCAGAAGCATAGATTTTATCCTTCTCCACGTCTTGCCTCCCGCAGTGTTGCCTCAACTTGTTTTTGATAAGCCCACTGCCAGCCCAGCATCACTCTCTTCCAGCTGAACACACATTGTGGAAGCCACTGAGGAGCAGGCCTCCCTCTTTTAAAGGTGAGTTAGCTGCTAAAACAAAAATATCTGAATAGAAAAAATTGTTTGTTAGTAGACCAAATACTGTGAACAGCACATCTTCGTTTCTGATGGGATAAATTAACCTCTTTGGATAATAGCATGCTACACTCTCAGAATAAATCACTGCTTCTTCTTCCTTTGAGAGTTTTAGTTTGAAAAGGAATAAGTTAATGCCCCCTCCCCAGACATACACAGGCTGACCACCTAGTTTGAATATGTTTTTCTCAGTAATGGCCTTTCATTAAATACACTGAATTGGCCTGAGCAAATTAGTGTCACTTAACATTTTTGTGCAAGCTTGTCAGTGGACTTCCATTTTTCCAGTTCCTTATAATTATCTGGCTTTAACACAGAGGACAATCGGATGCTCTGAGAAAATTTGCACATAATTTGTTGAGCTCGAAGCAAAACTCTGTCGAGAAGAAAGCAGCACTATCTTATCAGTGTATGAATGTAATTGATGATATTGCGGGGTAAAAGTAAAAATTATTTTGTAATATAATTTGGTTTTCCTCATGTAAAATGATAAAACCTGAGCTGTAAATAGATAGGTTGTTCAAGTCAAGAGTTAATAGCACTAAATCCGCAAGAAACTCTTTCATACACCAACTCAGTTGGTCTGATAATAGGATAATGGTGTGTAAAATAGCTAAATAAATAAAAATAAATCTGTCATTGTTTAAAATTATCAGATAGATTTGTGACTGCACAAATAAATCTACAGAAATACATCCTTTAGTCCTATGTGTAGACATCAATTTGATTGATCTGTTTTTGACATCTCTAAACACAGCAGACAGGGAAATTGAAGGCGTCACGCCTTCAATTACGTCATTGCAAGGATATGCATCGATGCATTCAAAATAAATATGCTAGCTTATTTCAAGACAAAACCAGTCAGGATGTAATCGACAGTTTACCATCTGTGTGTGCTACGGCAGCTTTGGTTAAAGTCTTGGTAAATGCAGAACTTATGCCTGTTAATAGAGCGGACACCCCCAAACCATTATACAGCTTAATAGGCACACCAAAATATTTCTGCTTTAAATGTAAAGCACAGAAAAATCCTAGGTAAAACCATTTTAAAAGACTTTTTAATGTGCATATGGAATTAAAATCGCAACACCTGTTAAAAGTATGAATGAAGGCAGGGCAAATTAAAAACAACTATGACATCGCTAGATTGTTCCTGTTTTTCTTAATCCAGAGGATCTAAAGCCACAGATAACAGTCATAGCATTTTCCCCTTTCAGGAAAAAATATTTGAAAGGAGTCAATATGTAGAAACCTTTCTTTTTGTTGGTTCAGCAAAGTGTTATTTTGCATCGGTTTCATCTCTATTTCAGTTAAAGCGCCAAGGTGTAATTTAAAGGGGCAGTTCAAATTTTCTGGACATGGTGTTTTGTTTGTAAGTTATGGGCAACCAATATTGCACTTGCTGAAGAAACTTATTTTAAGGGTTTGCTCCATTGTCTCATGTCAGTTGTCACATAATTATGTCACAGTTTCCTGGATTTGAGCTGTGGGTACTTTTATCAGGAGTATCAAGAATTCTAAAAAGAATGGGTTCGGAGAAGATCACTGAGAGCTGCGTCTTGATGCTGCTGAAATGTTTTGCCTTACAGAAAATAAATGCAGCGAAACAAAGTGAACTCCGGTAATCTAAAACATCACCAGTCTCAGAAATCGACTTAGATTTTTATTATATGCAGGAGCCATCTTCTTTTAAATTTAAAGTGGACATATCATGTTTTTATATTCTTCCTTTTTACTTCAAAATCATTCAGTTTTTGTCTATATAGACTGGAACTGCAATTCTTAGCCCTGAATTCCTCATTATTGTAGCTCCACAGGCTCCTATTCTTGCCCTGTTCTAAGGAGTCTATATAATAATAAATCATTTTGTGCGGTCTCTCAGAACCTCACTCCCGGTCAGCCATTTTTGTAGTTTGATAGAGTTATAGCAATCTTACAAAGCAGAAACTTTATATTTGCAAGATTTCTGAACATTTTTCCATCCAGCCGCAAATTCTTACCTAACGTACCCATTAACTATACATAAGACGGCTGTTTAACGGTCCAAAACTACATTAAAAGTACAGTAATGTGCTATGTTTAGCAACACATCTGAAACACCATCACTAAAACAACAATACTGTACAACTTAAAAGCAATAACAAAGAGGGGTTTCTAAAATTGTAAAGAAAAACTATACTTTATGACAACCATGTGTTTAAATACGCAGACAAATTAAAAATGTCAGCAATTTTACAAGAGCATGACAACCATTTACAAAAACCAATTCAATTTCAATTTCAATTCAGTTTATTTATATAGCGCCATTTCACAACAGATGTCATCTCAAGGCACTTTACAAAAAGAGTTATTACAATACAATGTTTAGTGTAGAAATTACAGAACCACAGAAGATTGCGTCGTGGAATTCTCAGCAATCCCTCATACTGAGCAAGCATGCAGCGACAGTGGGAAGGAAAAACTCCCTTTTAACAGGAAGAAACCTCCGGCAGAACCAGGCTCAGCACAAGCGGTTATCTGCCGCGACCGTCTGTGGCTTGGAGAATACATAACAGAGACACAGAAAGAGCAATAGAACTGATGCACAAGTTTGTTGCAGGACGTGGAGAATTTTCCGTCACTGCAATGCCATCTTAGTCAGGGTCGTCAAGCAGGGCTAATCCGGAGCACCTACTATAATAGAAAACAGGTTAGTGCTTGAATTGACAGCACATCATGCAGTTGGGGAGAAGTAGGAGAGAAAGTAGGAACAGACCCTAATAATGTCCTCCAACAGCCTAGCCTAAAGCAGCATAGCTACTAACATTAACCTGTCTCCTAGCTACTAGGAGACCTGGCTACCAACACTCTGTCTGAGTCCTCCTGACCCGTGGACGGTGTAGGGCCGGTAACGGCCCCCGTCATGCCGGGGTCTTCTCGGAGTCGGGTTGTTTGAGAATGCAGCCCAAAGTGGGTGGTAAACTCCATCTAAGGCTAAATACCGGCACGAGACCGATAGTCGACAACTATCTTAAGGAAAAATAGACAGAACTGAGAGGACAGAGTTGAAGAGGGCGAGAAACGTTTAAGAGATAAACGGGTGGGGTCCGCACAGTCTGCCCGGGGGATTCAACCCGGCAGGTAATGGGCGGCCGCACTGTGCGGGAGGATCCCCTTGAGGGACCTCTCTCCGGCGCTGGCTGGCCCCTGTGGGGCACATTTCTTCCGCGGCGGTAAGCCGCGACCGGCTCCGGATCTTTACCTGGCTTACATTAATCTATCTCTACCTAGCTACTCTACCTCTTCCTATCTCTTCCTAACTTTTGACACTCTGCCTGACTACTAACATTAACCTGTCTCTTCCTATCTACCTGTCTGACCTGACTCTAACTACCTATAAACATATCTCTAACTGTAAGCTTTGTCAAAGAGGAAAGTTTTTAGCCTAGTTTTAAAGATAGACAAATTGTCTGCTTCACGAACCAACCCTGGGAGCCGGTTCCATAGGAGGGGAGCCTGATAGCTGAAAGATCTGCCACCCATTCTACTTTTAGAAATCCTAGGAACTACCAGTAAACCTGCAGTCTGAGAGCGAAGGTCTCTGTTAGGAACATATGGAACAATCAGGTCTCTTATGTATGATGGAGCTAGATTATTAAGGGCTTTATATGTCAGAAGGAGGATCTTGAATTCTATTCTAGATTTTACTGGGAGCCAGTGAAGAGAAGCTAAAACAGGGGAAATGTGATCTCTTCTTTTAATATTCATCAGAATCCTAGCAGCAGCATTTTGAACTAACTGAAGACTTTTAATTGTATTCTGTGGACTACCTGATAATAGACAGTTACAGTAATCCAGCCTTGAAGTAACAAAGGCATGGACTAGTTTTTCAGCATCATTCCTGGACAGGATGGTTCTAATTTTTGCAATATTCCTAAGGTGAAAAAAGGAAATCCTACAGACTTCTTTAATGTAAGTTCTAAATGACATATCTTGGTCAAAAATGACACCGAGGTTTTTTGCTTTATTACTGGAGGCTAATTTAATGCCGTCCAGGTGAAGGGGCTGACTAAGTAGTTTCTTTTTCAGAGCTTCTGGTCCAAAGACGACAACTTCTGTTTTATCAGAATTTAGAAGCAAGAAGTTTAGAGTCATCCAAGTTTTTATGTCTTCCAGACATGCCTGTAGTCTACCTAACTGATTGGATTCATCAGGATTTATGGATAGATATAGCTGTGTATCATCTGCGTAACTATGGAATTTTATCCCATGCTGCCTAATTATTTTACCAATAGGAAGCATATATATAGTAAAGAGAATCGGCCCAAGCACTGAACCCTGTGGTACTCCGCAAGTAACTATTGAGGTTGAGGAAGATCTATTGTTTACCTGAACAAACTGAAATCTGTTAGACAAATAAGATTTAAACCAACCTAGTGCTGTTCCTATTATACCGACACTTTGAAGCCTTTCTATGAGAATATTGTGATCAACAGTGTCAAAGGCAGCACTGAGATCTAACAGGACCAGAATGGTCACCAGTCCATTGTCTGAGGCTATGAGAATATCATTAGTAACCTTCACCAGAGCTGTTTCAGTGCTGTGATGAGCTCTAAAGCCTGACTGAAACTTCTCAAACAGCTCATTATTGTTTAAATGCTCACATATCTGGTGTGCAACTATTTTCTCAAGAATTTTAGATAAGAAGGGAAGATTAGATATCGGTCTATAGTTAATTAAGTCGTTTTGATCAAGAGAGGGTTTCTTAAGTAGAGGTTTAATTACAGCAATCTTAAACTCCTGTGGTACATATCCATTGACTAAGGATAGATTCATTATATTTAAAATTGGAGCAGCGATCAGAGGGAAAACTTCTTTTAAGAGTTTAGTTGGGATTGGGTCTAAAACGCAAGTTGAAGGTTTAGATGAAGCTAATAATTTTAGTACATCACAAAGTTCGGCTGCATTAAAGCAGTTTAAGCATATATTAGGTTCCACCATTTTTGAGGCTGCCTCATTAACTAAGGAAGAAGCAACCACTTGTCAGATACCACATAATTACAGTAATGCTACTATAATGAGATGAATACATCTTAAATTCTATTCAGTTTATTTATATAGATTCACTGATTCACAATGGATGTTCCACACAAGACCTCAAAGTTGTTATAGTGCTACTGTTAGTGTCATTCTAAAGTCATTGAATGTGTTAGGATCATCAAGTGTTCAAGACTAAAAACAGAAAAATAATCCAATATTGTTTTTGCGATGAAAAGACAAATGTCATCCGGGAGCTAAAATACTGAGTCAATACCACAAAGGAAGGTCCAATGCTAATGATTTAAAAACAATGGCCAAGATGTAATAAATGACTGTATAAAAATAAAGTTTGCTGTCATTCTATTGTTATCTCAAGTTTACCGCTTTGCCTAGTCTGTCATTTGCATCGTCAGAAGGAACTAACTCCTCAATAAAACAAAGTACTTCAACAGATTCCTTCTTGATGCTGGTGGAGGTTACTATAGCTCTTGTCCTTCCCACAAACAAAAAATACCCACAGATGTAGGTACACTACAGTGAAAAACAAAGCTTAACCAGGCACTTTTCAGAGGTTCTTGAGCTGGAGGACTGCGTAAAAAATTGTGTGGCTTAATAATCCAACAACTGAGCATTTTAACTGTTCCGCTTGTAACTTCGGCATTCCTGAACTAGGACTACAAACCCCCAGGGAGAAATAAAGATGGCGGATTCACTCGTTTAGCCAGAAGTCCATGACCTTGTTTAGTAGGGATGGGAATCTTACAACATCTCACGATTCAATTCGATTCCGATTCCGATTCTTGGATTGACGATTCGATTCAGAAACGATTCTCGATTCAGAAGTGATTCTCAATTCAAATCAATTTTTTTTTCTTTAATCAATACTCTTTCATTCATCATTTGTGTTTGTAATACACACAACTTGATCTGCCAAATGCCTGTGATGAAGTGAGTCATGAATGTAAAAGGGCATCAACACAAAATGGATTTTACAATCTATGTTGAGAGAAGGGAACTGGTTCAAAAGTAATGACATGAAATTGCAACTGGACATCCAAGACCTTTTAAACAAAATTTCTAGTCTTGAAAAAAAAAAAAGCTGATATATTTTAAGAAGAAGAAAAAAAATATGTATTTCGTTTGTTCTTTGGTACGTAGTAGAAAATACATTGAAAATATTTAGTATGCACCAAATGTGCAGAAATTTATGGCTTGTGTTATTATTTTCATTGTTTTTTTTAGAAATTTTAAAAGTCCTAACGTTATTGAACTCAGCATATATTTCGGACTTCCTTGAAAGCGCCACAGGTGTGCAGCGCTGCTGGATGTTTATATGTAGCTCATAAAGAAAGATCGCTCTTATATACTTGAAGTTTTATAAAAAATAAAAAACTTTAGCCAAGGTTTTCCTTAGCATGGAGAAGACCTTTTAGACGGCCCAAACATTAACCTTCAGCAAAGACGGGGCGGGCTGGATTTCTCTTTCATCTTTCATGCTGAAGCTTTAGCCTAGCCGCTACAGCTAGCTAGCGCTAGCTAGCCAATGGCGCATAAGACCTGTCAATGCAACGGTTGCCGTTGCATGACAAACACTACGTGAAGCGAAAATTTAAAAAGGTTCAGGAAAAATATTTTTTGAGAATCGATTCTCAAACATTTCGGATCGATTCTGAATCTTGTTAAATAGGAATCGAGATTCAGACATGAATCGATTTTCACTCACACCCCTATTGTTTAGCATTTCCAGTGCAAGTACTGCGACATAACTTCAAAAAACTTAAGAAGTAATAGAGAAAACTGAATGGCCTAAAAAATATGACCAAACCGGTATACAAGAATATCTCAACACCTTGGGAGACTACTTTATGCTTTTTTGCATTTCTACAGACACTAAATGCACAACACATTGCATTTCAGTGCTAAAAAGTGAAATTTTCTTTACATTTTGAGTAAGCAGACTTATCCTACAAGGTGATGCAATGTTAATATGCTACCTGAAGAACTGTAGAAATGGCTCCTGGATGTTCAGACTTTATTGTACTTTTGCTTGTGTCTCCAAAAATTAAGGTATTTGTCCCAACTGTTCAGCAGGATATTCATGCAGATTTCGGCTTTGGTTCTAGGGTGAATAACCACACTTTACACCAAAACTCTTTGATTTCTGGGACACTGAACACATTTGCTTGCAGAACAGTATGATGTTTGGACATTTACAGAGTGTTTATTATTAGTTTAGTAAAAGTTTAATGTGAATTCAACATATCCTGTGTATGCAAAAATTTGGCTTTAACTGTATATGACATATTAATAGGTCATAAAGGCAACAATCGTTGGGCTAAGTACAGTACAAAATATTTAGATCTATATCCTGGTTATGTTTTAATTTATTTTGAACATATATTAAGGCAGTGTGCATTTGATATTTAAATTAAATATTTCTCTGTGTTGTATTGTCACTGAGAAATCTGGATGATAATATTAGTTTATATTGTGTTGTCTGTTTTGTCTATACTGAAGGCATTTATTTGCTTTCTATTTTGTTTATCTTGATGTTAATTGAAATCTTTGCAGTTTAAACATATTAACCCTTTACATTTATTTTTCTTTAAACTATTAAGCTATCACATATTTTCGTTTGGTAATTTGATTCCATTCAGTGTTTTAAAGATTCAAATCAGAGCAGTTTGCAGAAATATCAGTACATATTATAACGGAGTTATGACCACAATATTGATTTAATGTGAAAGAGAGGAATCTGTTTCATTGCCAGTTTTCCACTGATGGTGTTCCACTTTTAATTGCTGCTAATTTAACTAAATTGCCAAATCACCATCTGGTTTGAGGATAAAACAGATTTAAAAGCTGCAATTTTCCATTCACAGGGAATAAAATAAAGTTTCATATTGAGTGGTTTAGATGTACCAGAAATCATCCTAGTCGACCGAATTGTAACAGGCTTCAGGCTAATTTGATATTCCAAAATCTGGTGATTTAGATATGATTTCTATGATGTTTAGATGCTGTACCAACATTTTTTTACAACTAATTTTATTCAGATTACTGCAATAGGTTTTGGCTTTCATCCCTATCTGCACCTTTTTTGACAGTCTCCTCTACTTTCCCACTCTGATTGGCTGACTTCCCAGGCTTTAGCAGCTTGCACATGTGGCCAAACTGTAAATCAGATTCAGACTTTCCATTCAAGTGCCCCACTCCAAGGACTGCACTGGCCTTTATACTGACCTTGTGGACCTTTTTATAGGCTTAAAAACAGAGCGTAAGGGAAGAGTTGGCTCAATTGCTCACACAGAAACCAAGAGTTAAGTGTCTCTTCCCTTTGATCATACTCTGACCTTTTGACATTTTTGAAATTTCTTGCATCAGAGTTGTGCATTTTTGGGCTGTCCTTCTCAAAGTGGTCTAGAGACTGGACTTTTTGGCCCTCCGGTGAATTGCATTATTGGTAAATGATACCCCACTTTGAAAGCAGAGCTCTCCCCTTATGGCATGTTTTGGTCTCGTCTTCCCCCAGCTGATGCTCTGGAGAGAGTTTGACAGGGCTCAAGCTGTTCACTCCCAACCCCCAACTCGCCTTCTTCTATCTCCATATCCCCCACCCCACCTTTATCTCTTCCCTCCATCACACCTGATTGCATCTGACAAATGCCCCTATTGGCTTCATATCATCAGGTGCAGTGGAGGCAGCGTAAAACTATATTACTCTGCCCATACACCACATCTGTTCTCCATTTTGCATGGCTGACACACTTGCATCAGCAAGCCTCGGATAGGGCCAAGGCTCTGTCTCCGGAAAACTACAGCATCTTCTCTTGGCAAATTGAGTTCTTGCAGGTCCTTCTCTCTCTCTCTCTCTCTCTCTCTCTCTCTCTCTCTTCTCCCCCCCCCCACCATTTTAATTTCCATTTTTTGCTGTTTAGCAATTTCCTTCTTTCACATACTGATCTCTGGTTGCTGTATCATATCTATATACAAATTGCCATAAAATCCCTTTTTTCTCTTTATAGTTCATAAAAAAGTAAATCATATTTGGATCTAAAAATAATGATACTTACCATATTTGATGATTGTGAAATATGTTTTACTGACTTTAGTTTAGTAAAAAGTCAGTAATGTGGTTAACTATGTTGGACTTATATATTCTATACAAACCTGTCTGCCTTCTGTTTCAAACAGCATCATCCCAAAGCAAACATATGTCTTTATGCAAACAGTACTTTATGTGAAACATTTTGGATTTTGCTTTATTTTTTATTATCAAAACAATTTTCTTTAGTAAAACACATTTATTACAAGTCTTATAATTTTTTACTGTCTTAAATTGTACAAAGCAAGCAAGTAGTAGACAATTAATTGTACATTTTGTGAATAAAATAAACAAAAATAGGGCTGGACATAAATCAATTTGACTAATTATTCAAATTTTCAGTTTTTTTATTTTTTTATTTTTATCAGATTTTTGTTTTCTCATCAGTGTACTACTTAGGCTTTTGTAGTTCAGAGTTATTCAGGCTAACTCCCAGAAAGGATGGTTGGTATTGAAGCAGTGTTCTGCTGTTGTTGTTCTGTGTTGGAAATGTTTTACTTTAGAAAAGAAAGGGAGAAAACAAATCAATAAAAAATGGGGAATAGGATTTGATAAGAAAAAAACTGAGATTTTATTTTTAGGCTAAACTGCCCAATCCTACATGAGAGTATCACTTTCCCATATAAACCTAATAAAAGTAATAATATCCTTCATTGAAGTATGTGCAGGATTCAGCTGACCTGATTTGGTTAATCTAAGTTTATTTTTGCAACAGCTGTATTCCATTTCTATGTTTCTGGGCATTTTGCCTCATATTTTGTTAGCGGTATCATTTATGTGTCATGTAATGTTATCACAAGTATATCTTGTTTAAAATATAATTTATTTTGTCACTTTAAAATTCTAACACTTCCCAGTTTGCTTTTTTTTGTAACATTCATAAATCTCCATTTTAAGACTGATATCTGTGAGTTAACATCAGCCGAAAAGTGACATAATTCTTTCAAATCATCGCTTCACTCTAGGCAATGCCAACATGTCTAAAGGTAGATGTTGAATCATCATCTGATGGTTGCATTTTTGCATCAGCCAGCTTGACCTGTGACACCTCTCCCTACTTGCTGATTATTAAATACAGACTTTGAAAGTGACTTTGGGGAGATTTAAGTGTAGGAAAAACAGAGCGGTGGAGAGCCTCCTACCAGGGAGAGATGCTGATGGACTGTCATGGCCGGCGTCTCATCAGCAGGAATGCAAGTGGGGTTTTGCGCAGTACTCACCATGTGGTGGCAAGGTTAGGTCACATCAGCATCTTCTATATCTCATACAGAGAGGATGCTGAACTTGAAAGGCAACACTTTACAATCCTCTGGTTTAACTCATTTCGTTCGCTTGGTATTTTTTTGGGCTTGTGTGTATGGAAACGTATTCAATTATAAGCCACAAAAGCAAGAGGGGAGATAAAACTCTGCATGAAGGACTGCTAGATCTCTGAGGTCCTTCATGTTTGTCATATGTGCTCCTGAGTTGACCAGACAGTGCACTGCTGGGTGGTAATTGGAGGACTTCCTGGGAGAGGTGGCCACAGCACTGCTTCGCCTCTGGGCCTCCTTCACCAGTGTGAGCCGGCTATAATTGGCCCAGCATATTGCTTTGCTTATATGATGTTCTTACTTAGACTACAGACTGTGCTAATGATTCACTTAGGACCTGTTAATCATTCCGAAGACTTTTAATCAATTGGAAGGAGAATTTTATTATCTCTGTTAAGTCACTTTGTCTGTGTTCATTCAGTTAATGACTCAAAAACTATATTTACTCAAATTGTGTTCCAAAAAATAGCTGTCGCCAGTTGTTTACTGAAAAGCATTAATTTTGCGTCTTATGAGCTTTCTCAGATGATTGATTATTAATTGCTAAAACTGCCAGTAGTTCATTAAAAAGTAGTTTAAGCTTTGCGTCCCACTTCATTTCTGGTCAGTATGTGAGGCTAATAAAGTTAGCTGTGAGCTGCCGCTCACAGCCCACCCATTAGTTTAGATGACGGGGGTGGATGGATGGGGGGTAGGGGCAATGGCACCATATGGTAGGTCCTTGCATGTGACAGCCTGACACATTAGTCATTGATGGCTCACAGCCTCTCAGATGATAGGCAGTACTTAAAAAGCTGACCTACAAACACACACACATACTCCAACAGACACTAAACCGGTCCTAAAACACACTGCCATGCTCACAAAATAGCTTTTCCAGGCATCAGCCTAGTAAGGCTGATGATTTGTTACTAAAAGAATCAAATTGAGAAGCAGTACTCTTACAATAAATTAAACCATTATTACAGGACAATTAATTTGATCTATTCATTTTGCACAAGATAGTACTGTTGCACATAACACATTTAAAAATAAAAAAGAAACTATACAGCTCATTTTGACCTTATAGGCCGAGCAGGGGGCCTTCCTTCCTCTTTTAACCCTTATTTATCTTAGTGTAATTTTTACTCCTAGCCTTCATTAAATCCGCCATAGTTCTCTCCTAACTAATGACAGGTAAAAACCATTACTCTCCAACAGTATTAGTATCAGTTGTAAATTTGTGCAAACACCTTAAAAATAAAATCTAACTTCATGGTCTATGAACTTAATTAGTAAAACATGACAACTTGTTTTCCTTGGGTTTAAATATGACATGACAAAGAAACTCCAAATCTCTTAGCCAGTTTTCAAAATGGGAAAGACAAAAGAACATGTAATTTAATTAAGCTGCATAATATAAAAAATATTTACCTGCTATACTGTTGTTGAAATTTGTAATGAGCACGTTAATTTCAAGTACCTCTGATACCCTTCATCCGACACTTTTACTATTTAGTATATCAGCCATGAAAAGTAGATGTTAGGTATGTGGATTAAAGTCAGAGTCCATCCAAATGGTCGGACCTGCTATTAATGGATCTCCATCTATTTGCAGATTTTTCTGTGGAATGTAACTCCAAATTATTCAGGGAAATATCACCTATTTGCAATTTTTTTTTTCCTTTTATGTATGAAATGTTGATATTCCTAATTGCTTCAAATTGACTGTACCCCCACAACAGAGGAGATAAGAAAGATAGTAGAGGTTAGTTTCTGCAGTAGTGCGAAGACTGTTTCTATAAAAGCGTGTTAAAGATGCACTCCGTAACTTTGCGGATATTTTCCCTCTATTGTCATCTCAAGGCTTGTGGCGTATCGTCTTTTTCGAAAAAGAAATCTCTGGAGTGCCTCTGAATAGTCCAGTGTACTGACTGTTTTGCAAGCTCACTAGCCAAAAAAACAAAACTTATCAAATGGAGTGCTAGTTGGTAAATAAACAGGTTCCCTGGCATCGACCAACACAATAACCCCAGAACAAGCATTTATTACTTACCAATCTAGTAGCAACACGGCTATTTCATCAACCGTAGTGTATCCTGTTGTAGAGATCTCCAGTGGGGAAAAGCTGGGCCAGTGTTGGCTCTCGTTTTGTCTCTTGCTCTATTGCTTTCTCTTTTTCTTTTCATCGCTTCTTCTGATATTCTCTTCTTCAGTTTCTTTGGTGGATATGCCCAGGCTCATCTCTCAAAACCTTGAGCTTTATTGGTAGTGTTTGACCTAATGTCATACAGCGAAACTCAGTCAGCACTTCCAGGTGTCCCAGCTGAGAAAAGGTATATATTGTGCTTTTTAGCAGCGGCACACTCCCTACCAGTGACATCTCAGTGACATGCCTAGAACAAAATTTAAAAATACATCTTTTTAAGGTATAAAATATGTGGAGTGTATTCTATTGACGCATATCTTGTGTTTGAACTGTTAA